>JAYXIM010016568.1:0-67893 GCA_037575425.1 Anastrepha fraterculus
TAAAAATCATGCATGTTGCAATTGTACAGACAACAATATTACAGAAATGTACAATACAATGAAGAAAGATCTCTTCTTCTGAGATCAGTTTTGCCGAAGACAAAGGAAGGAAGGGTTAAAGTTTTAAGAATAGTTTATTGAAATTATTATGTATAAAACGACTTGAAATATAATATCTGTCCTCAGAGTTGTATAATAGAATATGCCAGACAATTTTTTGAAGTATATTTTAATCTCTGCCTCCTATCTAAATATGTATTTTGTATCCTTTCTCAAAACATATACATGTAATGAAAGTTCATTAAAACAGACAGTTAAGGTATTAAATTTTCCGATAGAATTTTTACCATTTTACTGACGTCACCATAAACGAAAAACTCGTGCTTTGCTCAGGCTAATGTTTTCACATTTGGTATACATACATATGTAAATTGAAAACTCATTCAACTATTAGCATTAGGGTGTATCGATTTGTATGGAACGCATTTCCTGACCTGCTGTTTATAGTGTCATTTCCGGGGTTGGTTGGTTGGTTTAAGTGGTGATTCTTCCAGAATCCAACTAGCGCTTCCGCACCATTTTGTTGCCACATCCTCGTTACCATCTTGTTTACCAGTTATTTACAGCGTGACTATATCCTGCCTGTGCGGTTCTGGAACCTTATCAGGTTGTTGACATCTAAGCCAGACAGCTGGTCAGACTCTCGAGTAGCAGTTTAGCCAGGGTTAACATTCGGTCCTTCCATAGGGCAGGGCATTCGCAGAGGAAATGGAAGATTGTTCCCTTTTTCTCTGGTCGTTTACAACTGTGACAGTATGTGTTGTGAGGTATTACTGCACAAAGAAATATGGATAAGTAATTGGAAAGCGAAAAGACTTAGGATTGTCAGGCATGCCAACAATTTTAACATACAAGGGGCGAATAATAAGTTCGCGACCTAAGGTACTAAACGATGACCCATCATCATCTTATTGATAACAATAATTACGTGGCGTTATCGGGTTCGATACCACGCGCATGGAAGACCAAATGATAGAAAAAGTTTTTTCTAACAGCGGTCGCGCTTTGGCAGGATGGCAGGACTTTTCGCCATCAATTAGTAAAGTACAATATAACGATGGGCTGCTGAATTTAAACGTGATCGTACGAGCCTTGAAGGCGATCCACGCCAGGGCGTCCAAACATAGCAACAGCAACAACACCAGATATCGAGGAAAAAATAGAGGATATCGTATTGGAAAATCGCCGAGTGGCTGAAAGATATTTAGTAGAAGCCCTAGGCATCTCATTAGGCATTGCTTACACTGCCATTTTGACTGAGGTATTGGGTTTCAGAAAACTAAATGCGCAGCGGGTGCAACAGTCGCTAACAATGGAACAAAAACTCATTCGAATGCGACTTTCCCAGCAACATTTAGAGCCTCTCAGAAAGAATAAACTGGATTTGGTGCGTCGATTCATCACTATTGGGTCTATCACCATCCTTGATCCATGATCTTAAATCAAAACAAGACGCTAAAGAGTGGTGGGAACCAAATTCTTCGACTCTGAAACGAGTTAGCATCAGTTTGTTGGGATGCGAAAGAAATTTTGTTTGTGGATTACTTGTAAACTGGTAGAACAATAAATTTTTAATATTATTGGAACTTTTTAGAGCAGTTCAAAACAATGGCTAAAATCCATGAATGTTGCAGCATCCACCGTATTCACCAGATTTGGCCCCTAGTGACTTCCATCTGCTTCCAGACCTATAAAATTGCATGTATGGAAAGCGTTTTTCATCAAATAATGAGCTCATAGCAGCTGTGGAAGCGCATTTTGCAGCCCTTCCAGATTCTCACTTCAGGAATGGATTTCACAAAATTGGAATCTCATTAGAACAAGTGTATTGATGTTCAGGGAGACTATACTGAATAATAAAATGTATTTCAAACCATGAAATTGTGTTTTTCTTATTAAATCGCTAAACCTAGTATATAGTATATGTATATCAGTATATATACATATTTAATATTTACCATACATATAAAAACAGAGTAATTAAAAAATGTGTAAAAAAAGATAAAATTACCTTTCAATTGCTATATAATTTGTTATAAGAAATCCCACAACACATAAACAAATAATGGCGCTGTCGTTCACGTACACGCTCAGGATCATAAACCTCAATCACAGGAATTCTGCTGCCGCAGTATTAGTTTCTGATTTTCCTTGCCGCTGTCATCCGAAGGTCCTCAGCCTGCGAACTCTCTTAGGATCAGAACCCTCAAAATGTTCTATTTTCTTCTCTCCAGCAACACAAAAGCAGCAACGAATGCGTAATTGTCATCAAAAGGTAAATAACAGTACTAGTGCCTCTGGGTTTTTGATTGTTTGATTTTGTCCCTATTTCTCCGTGCTTATTTTAGAGTTTAACAGCTCAACTCTTCCAACAAAATTTTAATTTGCTTATGCTGCCAAAGGCAGTGATTTTATTCATAAATTGCAATTAATGAGTTAAAACTAAAGTGATAACAAATATTATAATGTGTTAAGTGGGTGTGAACTTAAAAATGTATTGATTAATTTACTGTTAAAATTAATAAAAAATATTAGTAATATTGTTTAAAATATAAACACAAAACCACACCATTTTGGTCACGAGCACTATCATGTTATCACAAGGGTTAAATCGGCTCCCTCTTTTGAGCACTTCATTTTTGTTTACATCATGCCTTTAATGCTTTTTGTTGTCATTTGTTTCTTCTAAATAAACAACCGGCTTCCAACATTGGCCAATCATTGCAAAGCGCTTTGACAACCGAACAGCTGTTCGCTAATGTCAAAATAAATATTGAACTGCACGTAATTATTTGGCATTCCACACAAAATTCGCAACTATCTTGCAATTCATGCAAAATTCATATAAAAATGCAATAAAAAACACATTCGAAGTTGGAGTAAAGTAAAAAAGACTGAAAGTGGCCAGAAATATTTTAAAAGTTCTAGGGTAGTGCATCAACCACAGCTCGCCAAGATGTTTCGAATCGAGTCTTACGTTACGCCCATAATTATGGAATACGTGGCAAAGTATGTGAAGAACATACGATCGGAGGATATGCAGCTTTCGTTGTGGGAGGGTGAGGTCACGCTGCAGAATCTTGATTTGCGTCTGGACGTGCTCGAAGAAGAGCTACAGTTACCTTGCGAATTTTTATCAGGCCACGTACATGAACTGACAATACGTGTACCTTGGACAAAGATCACTTCAGAACCAATCCGCATTATAATTAATACAATTGAATTTGTACTTAAGTTAAGACATAACAAGACAGATGATGTTTCGTCGGCCAGTTCATCACCGCAACGCAAAACTAGTGAAATTGCAAAAAAGCGCAAGCGGGCACTGGATGAGCACAATTCTGCGCAACAAACTGCTGGTTCTGGTATAGTGAACAAAATCATCAACAACATCAATTTGGAGTGTCACAATATAATTCTTAAATTTGTGGAGGATGATATTGTCTTGTCGATGAACGTGCAGCTATTGCAATTCGGGGCAGCTGATGAACGTTGGAAAATTGCCATGACAGACGTTCATCCTGTCAAAGTGATGATGCGTAAATTGATTAAAGTATCGGATCTTACCATTTGCATGGACAAACGGAATTCAGCTGGACACATTGAGGTATGCCAGGAGCCAATTCTATATCGGTAAATATGGCAACTAAAATATTTACGTACATTATAATGGTCAATATTTGTTTATAGATGTTCGTTTGAAATCCGCATATTACGTAAATATAACACCAACACTGTATCAACGACTAGTCTAACTCGTGTAGGAATATTCACTAAATCGATGGATATCAATATTACATCCATGCAGTTCCCAATGGTTATGCGATTAATAGACATAATGGCTGAATTTGGCAGGACAAATGCGAAATTCTTAACAACAGAACAAGAAGATGTAATCGAAGATCAGGAGAGTGAAGAAGCTGGTCGTGAATCCATTCTACTATGGGCTTGGAATAAATTACCAACATTATCATTTGAACCTGTGGGATTTGAGGAACCCAGTCCTGAAGAAGTTTCCGGTCATTTAAGAGATATTGGTGTATACTTGGAAGAGCTGAATGTTACGTTGAAAAACTCGGAATTGATAGTGGATACTTTCGTTGGCAATACAAAGCGCATTAAATATACACCCATTGTACGGTTAACCATTGGCGGGTTGTACTTCGAAAAGGTGTCATGCGAAGAACAAAATTGGCGTAGCACAAAGTCAGGCATCTCGTATTTAATAGTCGATCCTTTGGGTTCGTACAGATTCGATGACATTTCCGACACGGCGCTGATCTCGAGCCCTTCTGTAAAAATGTTTTTATCTTACCATTGTGCATTTAGTAATTTTTTTTCTTTTTGTTGCGTTTTATTAATTTTCAGTTGGAAAAGATGACCGGCTTCATGGATAATAGCCTATTCGATGAAAAGGCTGCCACAATTGATCTCAGCGCTTGCATCAATTACGATGGCTACATGTCACACTACACTGACGAATATTTGCTACATCGAACGCCTATAATTGCTTTTGACTCTGTCGAGTATAAAACAGTAAAAATTCGCGACAACAGACAGCAAGAACTCGATACGTCAGCACCAGCAATAAAGGACACAAATTTGACATACCGCATACTATCATCTGGCCTCACATTTCGATGGAATCAATCTTTGCGACAGGTTAAACAAACAATACTAGATTTAATTGATTCATACGATTATTCAGGCTATCATGTAGACCAGTTAGACACGGCTGCTCCGAGCAGCACATGCACATCCAAACTGCCGCCACCGTTAATGGAAGACTACGATGAACTTATGGCGCATATACCGCTTTGCATCTATAAGTTTGATTTGAAGAATATTAATTTTGAAGTTTATGCCATCACCGAACCAACAGCTACACAAAAACACGCACAACACCGATTACCGAGCGCATTAAAGCAAAGTATGCCCTACTTCTTGGCACATATCGAAAGCATAGATGGCACTTTGTGCAGGCCTTTATATCCTGATAAGCTAGTGCACACCACCTGTCAACTGCCAGAGAAACCACATGTGCTGCTTGATGCTTGCCATGACAACTACACCTTCCATATGAAACAGATTTCGTTTTCAATGGTGAATAGAATGCGCCATACTACTGCTAGACTTGTGCACATCCCACAGATAGAATTAGTATACTCTGATCTCTTGCAAAAACAACATTGGAAGGAAGATATACTTATACCGATGAGAAAAGTAGATTTATATTGTGAGCACATGAATATTGACTTTAGTAAGCGTGATTTGATCATTGCCGAACGTCTATTAAATTGTGTGCTTAGCTATCGGCCGTACTTATTGTGGAAAATAGCTAACCAATCGATGCAATTGGTGAAAAACGAATTACAGCCAACTCTCCATAACGAACTTAAAGAACTACGTTCCGATTTCCAATGCTTTCAGAGTTATTCTACTGGATATTTTGAACTTTACGCATTGCTATCGTATGTGATAACTTACACAGACCCTTGTGTTAGAAAACATATTCTAATGGACTCTGTTAGAGGGAATGAACCAAAAAAATGGCTAACTGCCAGCATACAATCAAATCCGGAAGGTATACATTCAGCGAAAAATGTAAAAGAAGAGCTTATCGCGCTGGCTATATGGGTGGAACCCATTTCGATATTTGTCGATATGGTATTACTTGAGTTTCTCAAATACCAAGAGGATTACGATTACTCTGTTGAAAAAGGTAAGCGAAAATAGGCAATGTATTATCGATTAAGCCGTTAATTGTACAAAGCGAAGCCCTTTCTGTACATACTTAGTAAATTCTAATGAAAATATCAAGCTTTCGCATTCTACAATGAAAAAAAAACATTTTAAATATATTTATATCACAACATACTTTTATATTTCAAGAACCCTCTAGTGAAGTGGAGTTGCATACACAACAGCTCCAATCACAAACTCCAACACAAACACAACTCGGTACTGGCCAACCCCCTCGGAATCACACAAATATTACTTCAGCAAGTGGTACAGTCGCTGGCCCACCTCTCATACGTCGCTCTTCACGCAATTCACTTCCGTCTCGCAAGATTTCACATCCTGAAGAAACAATACACTTCAGTTCTGAACGCGATGAGAAAGTTGATTTGGATACCACAACCAGCATTTCGCCACCAGCATCTACGAAGCCAACTACTACTTCACTATGGCAAAAAATTAAATGTTTAGTTATTAGTTTACAATTCGGTCAAATTGTGCTCCATGTATCTGAAAAAATTAAATGGTATAATAACCAGAAGGACATAGTAGGTGAATACACCCAAATTCAATTGCCCCGAATAGCTCTGCGTTCCACAAACGCCGAAAATTTGTCACGCACTAACCTGCAAGAAAAATTTACCATACATACAGCGCCAAAGGACACCATAAATTGGGTAATCGCGTTGTATGGCCTAAGTGTAAAAAGGTGCAATTGCCCCGAGCTGGATACTGTGCTCTCAGATGTATATACCACAATCACAATTGTTGTTACACACAAGACACAATTGGAGGCAGATATAACCTCGACAATGACGACACTGGTTAGTACTATGAACGAAAAATCGTGTGAGAATATATGTGACGCTATAGGCGCAGCCGCACAGATAGAAGGAATGCCATCTCCGGCGCCACTACAGGAAACTACAAAATTGAAGTGTATGCAGCCACAAAGTAATTCAATGGAATTTGATGCCATAACAATACATGTAGATACGACGCCTATACATTTTCATTTATCGGAAACGAAGGTTTGACGACCCTAGTAAATGGAATTACCAATTCTGTTTATATATATTTTATCACCGTCAATTAATGTAATATTTTGTTATAGTGCAAGGCGTTACATTTGCATCTGGGAATATTGGATAAGGTTGTCAAACTAATAGGGCCGATGGCACAGTTGAGCGCAAGCGCACAAATGCAAGCTTCCCCACCTCCTATGAAAATCATAACTGCATCCGAGGAAAGTGCAGCAATTAAACAGTTTTTGGAACTGGAAACTAGTTCATCGGTGTCCTCGGTATTTTTAGAAAAAAGTAAGTACTCGAAATATATAACAAAAGCCAACTATTTGAAAAGGCTCTTCAAATATATATTAACAATTTTTGCTTCAACAGAAACTCCAACTTCTTACTCCACATCGCTGTTTTGCCAATGGTCCATTGCAAAAATAATTTGCGAATTAACCGCACAGGAACGAAAGAGTAAAATTGTTTTTGAGCTTGAAGATTTGCTTTCAACCGTTGACAAGCGTGAGGATTATACTAAGTTCACCGGCAAAGTTGGGCAATGCAATCTGAATTACTACACACCTGATGCAAATGAGGGTGGTGGTTGGCTAGCCGAAACTGGTTTGCGTTTGAAGATGCTCGGGGAGGTGGCAAATATGCCATTCCTGAATATTGTGTACACTTCTGTTGGGCTTAAAAGTTTCTACACGCGTATCGGTGTCAAACCCAAATGCGACGCTAATCGCTCTATTGCTGAGATCATAGTCACAGTCCAAGCAATGGAAATAATCCTGGATTTGAAATGTTTAAGAGAGTTTGTTGGCTCCTTGGGTATTCTGTTTGTGGCAAGTGAGTGTGAGGTTAATCCCAAAGAGGATACTAATAAGCAGGCTCAAACAAATCCACCGACTGTTTCGGATCTACCATTAATACATCTGGATAGCAAAGGATTTACGATCTATATGCCCTTGGCTACGGAACGCGAATACTGTACAGTGATTATTTGGAAGGTAATCAATATTATAACACATTTAATTTTAAAAGACTTTAAACTAACGCATTAACTGTTGTTAGATTGAATCCATTAAAATGTCGCCGAACTTAGAGAATCCACTGCAACGCAATCCACTGCGTATTGATGTGTACAGTAAGGCGGCGCAATTAGGTTTCCTAAACACGCCCGGCTCATTGATTGAAGATCGTCAGTATGAATTGGTGTTGCAAAATCTCTCTGTAGCTACTGGTCATTGGACGGAGATATTGGGTCATATGGCGCAGCAAGCCAAAACTTTTCAGCACACCAATCCTGCAGTGGAGTGGAACACACAGAATCGTGAAGCATCGCCACATATTGCAAACATTTTTAAGCACTTCACTTTTATTGGCATCTTTGCTCCTTGCATTGCTTATAACAATGTATTAATTTGCGGTCAAGCGCTCGAATTTAATTGTGCATCGGATTTTGTGGCCACACTCAATACCGATCAGTTGTACGCGCTAGGATGTATGGCGTGCCAGATGAATGAACTATACGCGTGAGTTTTTCATTAAATCAAGTTGCATACGAGTATATAAGTTATATAACTTAATTTTTCTCCTACTACAGTATTATCGCTAAAGGCCAAAATTCGAATGGTTCATCTTCGCGATTGGAAAAGTTAAAGTCGCACTCCCATCACTACGAATCTGAGAGTGTATCAAAGAACTCTAGCAGCTCTTTGCAATGTACGGAACTACTTGTTGCCCCCGTGAACAAAACCGCACGTAATTCAGCACCAGTATTCGAGCCAATAGATGAGCATACTGAGCAAAATGTAAAAACCGACTCGGGCATTCAGTCGCAGCAATCGCGCCAAGAACGTCTGTCCACATTGACTGCACCCACTGATACAGTTATGCGCAAATTTCCACAAACCATATCATTTATAGCCGGCACTTTCACAATACAAATATATGACGTTATTGATAAAATGGAAGAAACCGCTGAGTCAAAAACAAGCGACACTGAAAAAATGGAAGTCATGCGGTTGGTGCCGCTGCTCTCCTTGTCGGTGTCGCAGCCGAGTTTTATGTTCACGCAAAACATCTACGATAGTATTGCGCAGATATCGGTGTTCAATTTGAATATACATTCAGTACCTACAATAGATGCGAAACTCGAATCTGCCAATCCGTTTTCTATTGAATTTGTCGACACAAGACCAGGAGAGCTGGGACCTACAGGCGTACCGCCACCGCTCATCACTTTGCGCAAGCATTTAACCAAGCAAAGGCTCGTCGAGACAGACATAGAAGTGGCAAGGCCAATAATTATAACTCTCCTGGAAGACCAAACAGTTGTGCTATTTCATAATACACTAATCTTGTACCAAACCATATTGCGAAGTGGTTGTCTGAATCCACGAACAACAACAGTCGTGCAGAAAGCTTCTAAAATCATGCTCATGCGTAGCCATTTCTATGACTCTGATCGATTGCATACAAAGCTCGACAAAGTAGTGCTCTTGATGAAGCATGAAGGTGAATACGAATGTAAGTTGGTATGTGCCGATATGCACTTCAATGCCACATTTCTGCAGCGTCCAGAAAAGTCTGTACTTAAAGCTTCTGTGGGTGCAATGCATTTACAACTGAGCGATAAGATATTCGTACATCCCATTGCACTACGCTCAACATTTACATTTGTCAGCGAACCCTGGTACTATTTACCGTTGGTGAGCGGCACGGTTAAAGTAGATGTGCTGCAGGTGGATATGGATGTCAGCGGATTGAAAGAGCTGCAACGCACACAACGAGGTCTGGAAAGAATGTCTGCCCGTGCGAATGAACAATGGAAGGACTTTTTGCGCCGTCGTCCACCAATGGGAGAGCCTGCAGAAATGTCCGCTGACAAGTTGATGCCCATGAAAACTCCAAGATCACAAGGCTCAAATGGAAGCAAGGAGAAACTGAGACGCGAGGAATTTTATCAAGACGACTTGAGGTAATGCTTAAACATGTGTTGTACGCATCTATGCTATGTCTTCATGTACGTTTGTGTTTGTAGGGCTGGTGCTTTTCAGTTTGTAGAGATGGCTACCGACACTTTCCTACCGCTGCCTTATCAAATTCAAATAATCAAAAAGAATTTCGGTATTATCTGCTGGCGCTACCCGCAACCAAGAAAAATGTGTAAAATACATGTTTTTCCTGTACCAATGGCGGTAAGTAGAATTCCTACCACTGCCAGTAGATTCTTAGTTCCTGCACGAGCGCTGTCTTAAATAAATTCAATCTAATTTTCTCTGCCAGGTTCAAAAGCCAATCAATATCCGCTGCCAAATGGAATATTTCAGCGAATCGCATGAATGTTTTCTACACTTTAGCGAATTTTGGCTCTCCGAAACCTCATCCAAAGATATAGTGTTACCTGAGCGTGAGATATGCGCGAACATTTGGCGCGTCGTCATAATGCAATCATTGGTCGCCGTTAACGGAGAATGCTTTGAACCCGGCGAAGAGGAGGAGGATAAGGTAAATCCAATTACAAAGTTTCTGTTTACATAAAAATTTATTGCAATTCGCTCGCTCCTTTTTCCAACACAGATTCCGAGTTTAAAAATTGAGGAACTCTTCAAACTTGAAAGCAATGAGGAGGAGTTTATTTTACACCCAAAAGTGCTGGTAGGCTGCATGCGCATTGACACAGCTTTTCAATCCGATTGCGTGCCCAAACTGCAGGTGCTACTTTCGTGTACATCATTGCAAGTGAAATTTTTCAATCAAGCCGATGGTGAATACAAATTGCCACCAGTGCTGGCCGAATACACACTCGCGCCATCCAAGAAAATTAGTCAAGAATTTTTGGTCGTCTTGCTGGAGAATTTACGCATACATGCAGTTTTCAACGCCTCACATATGTACAGCGTCGACAGCAGTTTGACGCTCAATGTGAAGTGTCTGGATTATGGATTCCTGAATATGCTTTCAGTGCTAGAGGATGCAACACTGCAAAGTTATGTGAGCGTAAACAAGCTAAAACGCACGTTAAACATCAACGCTGTTCTCGAGAAATTCCGCATCAATATTGGACCCTCGATACTGCACACATTACTATCATCAAAGGCGCATTGGCAAGAGCTCTTCCAAGCGTTTGAGCCGAAGGAATGTCATGTGTTATTACCCAAATGTATTGTTGCAAATTGCATGCACGCGTTGGTTTCCTTCGGACAAACTGGCACCACAGAACGGATTCAATTGCAGCCGTTGGAGTGTAGTTTGTACAGCTTTGGCAATGATGGCAGCAGCCAGGAGCTGTCTTTCTACATAGCTGACAATGAGACTCGCATCACGGATGCGTCGCAATCGGTTGCGATTCCCTTCAAATTCGACGGAGAACGCAAGTTGCAAACTATACGTATCGGCGATAAATGTCTCATTATTGAGTCGCAAAAACTTTCAGCCACTCAGGTGGTGGTGCAGTTGAAAGGACAAATTGAGTTGATCTCCATGGTGCCACAAGAATTGCGGGCAGAATTACGATTCGATGAAAAGAAATCCGATATAGAGAAAAAGTCGCACGACTATTTGGTGAAAAAAGAGGGGTGCGCATCATTTTATGCGGCAGTGCAACGCACATCAAATGTGTCAATAAGGTAGTGTGTGAAAAAAAGAATCGGTTGAACAATATTAAATTTTAATTTTTGAAATAATTGTAAATATAAACTTTATCTATCTAGACTGAAGATGGTATCCCCAAAAGTGAAAGGGCGCACAGGAGACATACCCTTAAAGCCGAACAAAAAATTACCTTGGTTAGTAAAAGGTGAGTATTTTTAGCGTGAAAAGTACACTCGTTAAGAACATTTATTTCTTTACAGTGCCAACGTCAAATAACGAATTTGTTAGTCTCTGGGTTCGTATTGTACGCGAAGATATAGAGGAGCTATGCAACGAATCATTCGAACCGCAGCGTATACTTGTGACAATCTGGCCCATATTTGAAGTGCAATCGAGGCTACCATGCACGCTGGCTGGCAATGAGCATACAACTGGTAAACAGTTTGAAATCCAACCACGCGGCGGACGCTATGTGCTTGATGTGCCTGCTACACATCTGACGGAGCACAAAGTTAAATTCCACACTAAGTAGAATAATGTAAAATTATTAAAAAAAAGTATATTATTTAAACGTTTTACCCGCCCTAGGTATCCCTTAAACTGCGAATGCGATACAGAGCAAACACTCTCTCTAAAATCAGTGCAATGGAACACATTTTTTTGGTACGACGAGAAAAGCTGGGGTATTGATGACGCGCTATACAAACTTAAAGCTGACCGGTTGCCAACATCCAAATGGCCTTTGGATGATGAGGATGAGTTACGCGTGCAACGCATCTCCCATTGCACCGATGCTGCAAACCTATTGTTTGTAATAAAACCGGCGCGGGAGTTTTCTTGCTCCACTTGCCTCGAAGTAACACCGTGGGCAATGTTCATCAATGCAACTGGAATAGACATTGGAATTTGTATTGGACAAATTGTGGACCGTGCGTCTATCAAATCGAATTGCATTGAAATGTTGAGTGCAATCACGACCTCGTTCACCATAGATTTGCCCATACAAAATGGTGATGCAAAGTGGGTTAGCTCAGCCCCGATTTATTGTAATGGTATCACACCATCGGGTGGTGGCTCCCGTGGGCATATTTTGCCCGACAATGATAGCATAGATATTGGAATTGTACATGAGGCGGAAATTTATAAATTTGTATTGGAACATGTAATTAAAAACGAGCAGCGTGTATTTCGCCTTCGCCCAAAATATGTAGTAGCCAATTTTACGAATCGCAAATTACAAGTGCTGGCATTCGCAATGGATCATAAGGAAAGTGCGCGGCGGCAAGCTCTCGAAGAGTTTAATGTCAACGCGAAAAAGTTTGAGTTGGTGGAGAGGCAGTGGGCCGAAAATTGGTAAGTGTTCTTTGAAACGAACAATCGAAGTTCTTGCTGCCTATTTCAATTAATTTTTTTCCTAAAACAATTTCTTTTTGACCTACTTTGCGTTCAGCATTGGCAGTACTCTGGACTCATTTCACGACTTGAAACCCAATAAAAAGGCCAAACGCACCAAGGACACAGCTTATGTGTATTTCGCCAGCATAAAGTTGCCCGAAAGCGCTGACCTTTCCATACCAATTGCGCTTAGTATACCCTTTACACGACGCTGCTTCGCTTTACAAAATGGAGAGGAATCCCTGCCCCTTGTAGTAACTCTCATCGAAAAGGATCGAATTTACTATTTGAATATTTTCGAAGATAATAGCCCAGCGCTGTTGGTTACCAATCAAACGGATGTTCAGTTCATTATCGCACAAACGAGCGCATCGGAGAATAGCAAAGTTTCCAATACCACTCCAGAGTACAGCGGACGGCACTTTGAATGGTATCAGCATGTGCCGGCATATAGTAAGTGCTACTACACTCCACCAGAGCTATATACGAGTTTTCCGGACGTCGAGTCCACAACGTGCAATATTACACTAGCGTTGTACAAAGGTATTTAGGTGTAAAACCATTTGCTGGTTTGTATGCATATACAAATGTCCATTCGGATTTACAGAAAATCCAACGAAGAAGCTATTGAAATGGTCGAAGCCTATACGCACGGATAGGACATGGGAAAAATTCTTATACATACCAAATCATGGAGATGTCAAAGTAATTGTCTGCGATAAGCATCGTGTCACGCGAATTTTTGTGTACTATATCGCTCAGGTATGTCCACATGCAATACGCCACTCAACATTTCATTATTCAATAAATTTTCACAGCTTGAGTTTTCTGTGAAAGATCTACGCTCACGTCTGCTGACGCCACAAACTACTCCCGATGCTGAGAGTCCCAATTCTTCATTATTGTCGATTTCTCCCAGCACTGCCATTCACGACCCGATCACAATGCGCAACACGCCTGCCAAGTGTAGACACTTTTCCAACGAGTGCAACACAAAGACCCAACTGAAAGTGCGCTGCTTTATTAAGGAATTAATCGTTAGTTTGCACGCTGATGGCAAAACAACTGACTGTGTGAAGTCTGAAATTGTGGGTCTGTATGCCGATGACACGCTCATCGCCTTTGATGACGACGATGATGACAGGGAACTGCACCTGTTGTTGCCCAATTTGCAATTGGATAATCAAAACTACGTGTGTGGTCAATATGATTTTCCTGTTGTGCTGTGCGCACAGGAGTTGTACGAACGAAAGCCGATTGTGCCGCCAGTTCACTATCTGGATCGCACCTATCAAAATCTGCGAAGTCGTCCCCTAATGGCTCACTTCCAGGTCGGTTTCTTTGAGGATGAAATGAAGCTACATTCCATAGTGTGTAGCTTCAGTCCAATGCGTATCTATATTGAGGACTCATATCTTAATTACTTGCTTGATGCAGTTGTCGATTGCACTCCCTCCAATTGTGCTTATCGCGCAGAACCATCGAGCGCACGTATCACTCTCGCTAGTGGTGAATTTTTGTTACCGCGCGTCATCGTCGGACAAGCGATATGTATTGCAGAGCCTCTGCAGATACGCCAATTTCAGATTGACCCACTCAGCGTACTTCTCTCCGTCCATACATCTATACGGCTTTATATAGCGCTTGATCATTCACCGCTATCGTTTTCCACCTACAATCGCCAATATATACTAACCGTTCCTCTGCGTTTCGGCCAATCGCTCAGCATGCATTATTTGTCGGGTGCCATTTTTGGGGCAGGCTGGGTGGTGGGCTCACTAGAAATCCTCGGCAGTCCCAGTGGCTTGGCACGCTCGTTTACTACAGGCTTGCGTGATTTCGTTTCCATGCCAGTAGAAGGACTTTTCCGTGGGCCTTGGGGTTTCATTATAGGCATAACGCAAGGTTCGGCATCACTTCTGCGTAACGTTACTGCCGGCACATTGAATTCGGTGTCAAAGCTAGCTGCGTCTGTGGCACGAAATCTCGATCGTCTTACGCTGGACCAGGAACATATTGAACGCACTGAGGCGCTACGTCGTTGTCGGCCGCATGGTTTCACAGAAGGATTAGCCCAAGGTGTTACGGGCTTAGGTATAAGCATTTTAGGCGCAGTCGGAGGACTGGCTCGTCACACTCTGGAGGCGCGCTCACCTGTCGAAGTAATGACTGGTGTCGGTAAGGGGCTTGTAGGTGCTGTAGCAAAGCCTCTTAGTGGAGCAGCAGAGTTGCTGGCGCTCACCGGACAAGGTGTACTTCATACTGTGGGCTTCAATACTATGCCTGAGTTGCGTGTTTCTTGTCTTTATGCGAGTATAACATCAGAACCATCAGCGTATCGCATTTGGAAACTGTTACCTGGTACACTGAAGTCAGATCAGATTTTGTTTAATCACGAGGTAACACTAGTGGCGCAAGAACAATTGCGCCGTGGTTACGCCTTGCTTACAACCAGTGTTTTCGCTCTTATGGAGTTGCAAAGCTACAGTTTAATGTGTGTATTCCCCATTGATAAGGTGGAAATGACGAGTGATCTCACGGATACCACACTGTATTACATACATTTGGTGAAAGATAAGGAGGGCGCTGATGAGGTAAGCAATTATTTTAAATATAAATTTAAATGTAGTAATTATTCTTTGGTAAATAGGAAAACTATACAAATCAGCGGATTATCACTTATATACATTCCTCGACTTCTCTAAAGAATGTCTCCACAGCAGCAGCTGACTCGTTGAATGATCTGCTGCAAAACCACGAGCAGGAGCTGCAAGCAAGTAGACGAAAGCAGACGGATTGGTCATTCTATATAAACGAAGCGCTTGGCGAGCATATTATAAAATATTTAAGAGTGATGAAGAGAAATTGTTAATTGGAGAGCATACACCAAAATTCCATTCTTACTTTTAACCCTAACGTTTAATGTTTTTAAAGCATGACATTAAGTATTTAATATGAATTTGTATATATATTTGTATTTAAGATTAGAAGCACGATATCTAAAAAATTTTAAGTTATTTAAAGAAAGACACAATAAACGTTATAAAATGCCTTTGTACATCTGCATATGGATTTCGACACTACTCTTCATCTCGTTTTGGAGGCATCGATATGTGCACATTGATGCATTCGTTGTAAGAATTTAGGGGGAATTTTCATGTGTAAACGCCGCACTGAAGGTGATTTATTAAAATCCTCCCCAGCTATTATGAGAATCTTCGATGAACTGCAATCATAGACAACGAAAGCGAAATAAGAAATTAATAATAAAAAACTGAAATACGTGTATTAAATAAGTTTTACTGATTTTGTTGATTTGTTCATTTGTATGTGGGTGATTCTCCGCGTAGCCGAGAATTCAGTTCATATTATTAATGGTTTTTTTTTTTTACAATTAAATAAAAATCAAAACCTAATCTTCAAGGTTACGGGTCAAGAATGTTTTTAATTTCTGTGTTTTTTTTAAACAATTTAATTGTAAACGCTGGTGTGTACTATATAGCTATTGACCAACCATTCTTTACCAAAGTGAGCTGTTGGATTTGTAGGAGAATTAAATAAGACTTACCCTTATATTGAATTTTTCAAATTTTAATTGTTTAAACAAATTATGAAAAAATTACACTTTTTTCGATTCTACAAGAAAAGTTAGAAGGATTTTGTAATGCGAATATTTTTCTTTAAGTCATACTTTGTTTATAAATCATTATAAACAAATAGCGCTTCAAATGGCTCCAATTCAGGCTTCATTTTAGCCACATTAATTTTATCTATTGAACTATTGAATTCATAGGCAAATTAGAAGAAATCAGTTAAAAAGTTTGGACTTATTTTTTATAATTTGTTTAAATAATGATTATTCAATAGTTAAAAATTATAGCATAAAAAGGATAATTTTTATTTTTCTGTGAATTCAACGGTTATTGTGTTTATGGAAATTTATGCGGTAATTTACTATTATTTATCAAACTAGATTTAAATAAAAAACATTTGATTTTGGAAATTTATACGGCAATTTATTAGAATCTTACCTTAGCTTTGATTGCTTTAATCAATTTTTTTGTCTTTATTTGTTTTCACTAAACTTGCACGAGTAACTATTTGAATAAAGCACACGGTTTAAAACAAAAAGGTTGGCGCAGAGGCTGCACCGGCGATTTTCAATTATTTTCATGTTGAGGCTATTTATATTCACTAGACTAATAGTACCACACATTATTTAAGATTAATTATAAACAATTATTAATTTTATTGCAAAATATACGGAGGCTTCACCGTGACGATACTGTTATTCCCAATGGAAATTTGTTACTTCCAAGGTACAAAAGCCAAAAAATTCAATCAAGAGATTAATTTTTGCCTTAGTGGATCAAGTTAGCAAAGTTATATGTAAAACTAGTTTGACATTTTATTTTTATGTAAAACTGGGGACAAGAAATATTATCCAAAAAAATCATTAAAATTATTTTTTTAATAAGTGTTTTATATTTCTCAATTCTACTACCTTGCACAATACCAAAATGTCAATAACAATACTGATTATTATACTTCACTAAAATATTGGTTTTTATTTTATAAATTACGCTGGGGACAAGCTTCACCGTGACGTTTGGGCACCTTAAACTGCACTTTTGAAGAAAATTCTATTTCTTTTTTTTTAACATATTTCACGTTGGATTCATTACTGTAAATACTATTTATTTATTTAAAAAAAGTTTGGGACATGGAATTCTGCGCTACGCGGAGAATCACCCATGTAATCTGCAAATACCTTGTCTGCATACCAATTTTTACAGAGGCCGCACTTACACTATTTTCAAAGCGGAGACGATTTTGCGTTATTATTTATTATTTTATGGCACTTAATTGAGAATTTTATACAATTTTCCTAACGTATACAAATTGAATTCACACATTCGTTATAGATGCAGATAAACCCAATGTCAAATGAGAATCAGTAAAAAATTGTAACTCTCACCAATAGACCAAAGAAACCCCCTTATTAGCCCAAGAGTACCAAAAACACCTTTCTTTCAATGTAAATATTTCATATATTTATTTTATTGAGTTTCTAAATCGAAAAACATTTTATTAAATATTATAACTCATAAGTAACGCAAGTCCTCTGTTTCTGAATCATTCCCAAAGCATGCAATCGCTTGGAAATGGATTGGCGGGAACTCCTAATACTGAAGCAAGCTCTTCTTGTGTTTGATACGGATCCTCATTAAGCAATGCCTCCTATTCAGCTTCTTCGAAGGTATTGGGCTTTCCTTCACGCGGACGATCGTCAATATTAAAATCACCGTTTTTGAAGCGACGAAACCAATCTCGGCACGTTGCTTCACTTAAAGCAGCATCTCCATAAACTTTTTGTAGCTCTCGATGCGCTTCAGCCGCCGTTTTTTTCAAATGAAAGAGGAAAATCAACGTTTCCCGCAAATGACAATTATTCGGCACAAAATCAGACATTTTCACAAAACAAAAAGTATATGATACCAAAACAAAATCACTAATGTGTCGAAAAAGTTTGTTTACCATATGTCTAAGCTTGGTTTATGACGTTTAGGTTATGTTAGAATCGAGTAGCACACACTGCTGGCGGCATCTATTGACAAACAGCGGGAACTTGCGTACCTAATAAAATATTTTTTTTTTTTTTAAATTTGCTTTGTTATAACAGATTCTTTTTCTGCATTCAGTTTTTGTTTTTTCTTAAAAAAAAATGAGTTAAGGAATTTTTTAAATGGCGTAGAAAAAAAATTTAGCAAGTTATTTAATTTTCAGTTTTAATAAAACAAAATGAGAATCATTATGTTCGATAAAATATTTCAGATGAATATTGAATTGAATGAATATTTCGATGAAAATATTTCAGAATGTATATGCCCATTATTAATCCAACAATACTTCCAGATTATTATTTTTTTAGAGTTCTCTCAATTAAACTTGCATTTGTCATTATCTGCACTCTCAAATTCCCAACATCAGGTAATAAGAGTAGGGTGAGGGGGTCCATGGATAAATTACCTTAGCAAGTGGTTTGTAAAAAGCCACTCCAGCAATCTTAGATGGAGTGCAATTGCAGTGTTTATTGTTCATACTGCAATATTAACTGCCACATTTGCGTGGACTTATGTTCTATTTCTATGAAATATAAACAAACGGGATACACAATTAAGATAAGGTTTTGGGAACACGCCACCCGTCAGTACTGAATTCGCCTTCTTATTATTTTATAAAATAAGATTTGCTTCGTATAACCACGCTATTAATTGACAATTCGCAACGTCAACGAAAGTGCCTGATTATTTTGTGAAATTTCTTAAAATACACTGAACCTAACTTATTTTATCTTAAAATAAGAGCAAAAATGGCAGCCAGTGGTGACCAAAAGATTGATGAAGCTGGTAAGTACGTACTATTCCAAAAAGGGAATAATTAAGTCCTCAATATAGTTACCATTACCAACAGTGGAAGTCCGCAACTATTTCCTAAAACTGCTGGAACGGGACAAGGACATGTCATCGGGCACAGCTGCAATTAAAACCTTGCTGATGATTCTGGAAAGCAAACAATGTAAGCTATACGCCCGTACCTAACCGTTTCCTACAGTGAATATACTTTATTTGGTTCGCTTCAGTCGACACCATTCACATTCTCCATACGACAATGCGTGACGCTGTGGCGGCAATGCGCAACACAGACCTCTCAATAGCGGCTGTAGTGTCTGGCGGCGAACTCTTTTGTCGCTCCATTACACTAAGTTTGGACGACAAAGACATGGAGGAATGTAGAAAAATCATGGTACATCGTGGTAAAATATTTTTGTCGAAGCTGGAGAACTCTCGCAATGTGATTTCCCAACAGGCCAAGAAATTTGTTACTGATGGCTGTCGCGTACTAACACATTCACGTTCTCGTGTTGTGTTAAAAGCGCTTATAACTGCAGCAAAAAATAAGGAGTTTCAGGTTTATGTGGCACAAGGCGGGCCTGGCAATTCAGGGTAAATTATATAATTAAATATTTCCTCGTAAGCCATTTAAATTTGTTTTCTTTGAATACGTATTTTTTTCTTAATTTCAGCGCTCAAATGGTAGCCGATTTAGAACGAGCGGGGATTAGCAGTACGTTGATTTTGGATTCTGCAATAGGCTATGTAATGGAATCAATGGACTTTGTAATGGTAGGCGCTGAAGCGGTGGTTGAAAGTGGCGGAATTATAAACAGAATCGGCTCCTTCACCATGGGACTCTGTGCGCGCGAAATGAAAAAGCCATTCTATGTTTTGGCTGAAAGTTTTAAGTTTACTCGACTCTACCCACTAAATCAGCGAGATTTACCCGATGAATATAAGGTAAGGGGCCAGGCAAATATTGTGTTCCGTCATGTTACAATTAATTCCTTTCTTCTTCTTTCTTTGTATTCAGTATTCACGCAAGCACCTGCGCGATGTGTCTAAAGTTCATCCACAGGTGGATTACACCCCACCCGCCTACATCACGTTATTGTTCACCGATTTGGGTATTCTAACGCCCTCTGCTGTTAGTGATGAATTGATTAAGCTCTATATGTAAAATACTAGAATAGATTGAAGACTGCGCGAATCAGTTACAATAATGCCAATCAGTCTTCTATAATTATTCATAATATTTTCAACAGTTCTAGATTAAATATAAATATTTTTTTTTCACTACCACGTTATATCGATATGCTTTCTTGATTAGCTGAGACTTCAGAACTTCGAAACATACCGAAAAGCTAAAGACTTGGAACTTTGAGTATGACTCGGGCTCCACCTGCAATTAAATATTTAGTAGTTTGTTTTAAGTTTTACGAAAGGTGTAACCATTTTTGTCGTTGTTGTTGTTGTAACAGTTCAGCAAGTCCTACAAGCAGTAAGACATCGTCGCTCTCATCTAGCGGCAAGTCCAGAAAACAAGCAGCTTCGACGCATTGGGTCCATAGCGACAGGAGTGTTAGGTGGTTAGTATTGTGTGGGTACATCCAGATTCCGAACATATATTGAGTAATTGTGCCCCGGTAAACTTGGCCTTTCTGGTGAGCGGAAACTCAATAATTTTATTGTTGCTGTTGCAATGCATTGCCATCACTTGTAAGAACTTATAGGAGTCATATCAGCTGAGCTCGTTTACAAATTTTGGTGTTGGTCAAAAAAATTACCATAAACACCGACGTTTTTTGTTGTTAAATTTTCCCATGACTATAAACTGAAGTTTTTAAACCCACGCAAGGCAAAAGATGTAGCAAATACCGTATTCCACAAAATAAATAAAATTGTTTGAAAGTCAAAATCTTCAATCATATGCTTAAGGGATCCTCGATGTATAGAATACAAAAGAGCGACCACCATCGAACCGTAGCATACCGTACGATATGGCACAATTTTTGGAAGTTAAAAAATAAATTTGCTCTTTAAAAAATGGCAACGCCAAAAAGTTATTAAGAACGGCGTACAAAGAGTCCTTACAATTAAACATATTCAAAATTTCACAATCCTCGGGAAGTAATGCAGCAGCATTTGTATGAATTAAATTTGATTGCTTACATTTAAATTTTATTAGACATAGTAATTACGGCTTAAGAGCAACATTATCGCAAAGGTAATTTGGATACAATTAAATATGTATATAATGTTTTTAGTTTCATTTGATTACGGTTCACGATTAGCATAATTTTTGCATTTGCGCTGTTACTAATGGAAATTGGTAAATTTTATGCATATACATATTACACAAATAAGAACAAAGACTAACTCCAGCCCAGGGAACGCCGTAAGCGATTAGCAGCGTTATCATTATTTCGATCGTTACGCGCGCGTTCAGCAGCATTTACAAATTCCATATACCTATTTGAATTTTCATCTTCATCATGCGGATCATCGCTAAGATAGTCGTCTGAATCAACGTCGTCGTCATCATCATCACCATCATCATCATCATCATCATCATTATCATCAACGAAATCTATTTGGTCTAAATCAGCCGCAGCCTGAAATTACAATTAGAAGTCTTTAATGGTTCAACATATAAGTTTGCATATGACCTGTCCTGACTGTATATTAATTTCGATTTGCAAACGTATATCCATAATTAGGAAGATCGTTGTTACTAACATCGGTATAGTGACACGACTTTTCCATGCCAAATCGGTGAGGAAAAGAAAAACTTCGCCGAATGGCGTATTCATGTTTGCATGTATCTATGTTCTCTATTCTTGGAATTCCTCTTTTTTAACTTCCTTATCTTTATCTACTTGCTTATCGTTGTTCTCTTGTGTCGGTTCCTGTTGCAGTTGATCGTACTTCACAATGTGCACCAGTTCGCCCACAGAAATTGCTTGTACTGGTTGAAGATGTCTGTAGAACTCGGGATTGTTTAAGGGCTGATCCAAAGCTAAGACAGCATTGTTATTATCGGGATCACCATTATTCAGTAGCTGACGTAAACAGTCGTTGCGCTTTTCCGCTAGCGCTTCCACTAAATTAGCACCCTTTTTAATTTTCTGCAATTTTCGCTCTGTTTTCAGAATTCAAAAGCAAACAAAATATATTATTACATTGCCTATTTCAATTCTTTTGCTCAATCTTTTTTATGTTTGTCAACATACCGAGTCCACGCAAGTAATTATCGGAATCGGGTAATGGCTCCACGGCAATGGTGTTGCTATTTTTTTTGCCGCTCCTTGGTGACACCGTGTTTTCAAAATTATCTCTAATGTGTGCGTTTGACGCGGATGCGAAGTTATCTTCAAATTCAAGGGGTGCTAGCTCAGAATTCTCTTTGCTCGGTTCTTGTAGAATGCTGTTATCCTTTGCACCGTTCTCTACCGAATTGTTCTGTTGACCTGAGTTTTGTACCATCCAAGGATCTGTCATTTTCCTACGAAACTCTTTAGTTTACACGAAGGTTTACAACAAAAATAAACAATCCGTTAAGACTGTAACATTTTAACGAAATATTAGTGAGTAATCACAGATTTAGACTATAAACAAATCATTAATAGTAAACCAAATTCACTAACCAATTTCGTATTTTTCGCAATTTTTCTTCTTTCCAGAAAGTCAGTCACAATAGTTGAGTGTAATTGGTATCAGATTACTCAGTTCATTACGGAACCGGTCAGAGAATTTTATTTTATTTGAACTTATTGAAAAAAATCCATTAAATGTTATTTACTTTTTTTTTGTTCATGGAATTTAAGAGTGTAAAAATGCTCATTACATATTAAAATATTGTTTTATATAAGAAAAAAGTATTATTACAAGTTTTCATAATGTATTCAAATATTCGTTTACCATGAAATTTTTATATTACATATACATATATCTTACCGATTTAAAAAAAAAACTTTATATTTACATGTAAATCCTTTCTAGATGTGGAATATTTCGGTGTTTCGTTTTGTTTAATTATTCTTAACGATATGAAGAAAAGACAAGGAGAAGGAATAGCTAATAATAAACAGTTGAGGAAATTTGTAAACGACTTTCGGCGAAATTCGATATTACATTTTATAATAAGGAATAAAGGCCAAAGAGTCTATGGACACATGTTTTTTTCTGTTATATGAATGCATACCTAACAAACATTTTATTAGTATTATGTCTACAAACCTGTTTTCTTTGCCGACATCCATTTTATTTAGTTAGTACTTTAACGTTTTTCTTTACACGCGTAATAATAAGAAAACAACCTTGTGCCAAAAAGGTATTATCTAGAATTATTGTATAATCTCAGTTTTTGGAGAGAAATATTGTATGGGAAATCTAGATTTTTAATTACGGATCGGGAGTTAAGTACGAAAAAGTAGATCATCTACTTAAATGTGTACGTATTATAAGTTGTGTAGCCATTAGTTTACGAGATTTATTTAATAATCCAGTGATAGAACTCAGAGGAATTACAAAGAGAGCATCCAAGAGCGCAATCCAAGCATTACAAAAACGAAAGTAGCGAGTGATTTTATTATATTAGTATTATAATAATATTATATAATATTAAAATAGAATTATAATGCTTCAAAGTTTACGTACAGTATACATACTCTTATATAGAAATAAAAAAGCCATTCCAAATTTTCACCATAGAATAAAATATTGTTTATACGTCATATACCTATTTGAAAATCTTTTCTAGATATAAACTCCGAATATACAGAATTCGAGAGAAAAATGGGAACATTTTGTAATATATTAAAATATAAGGTTTTTTATAAAAAAAATTGGAATAGAAAACTTTTTGTTTATGTATCCGTTTCCTGTTTCCGTAACCAGTTTTTTGTTTTATGGGATAGTAGGAATCAAGTGAAACCAAACTGTATATATAAATACTCAGTAAAATTGTAACGAAGAAATATTTAAAACTAATCACTATAATGAGTGGCTGGTAATATTTTTTGCAACGACACTATTTTTCGGACTGATGTTGGTATTGTAAAATTTTAAAATATTGCCCATTCATTTTTATGAAATTTTACTGAACATAAATCCAGGTCGTACCGATAACGTAAAACCAATTGCTAGGGAAACGAATGTGTGCTGGGTGTATCTGAAGTCGTTATGGTCCGATTTAATTAATTTACAAAAATCGTATTGAGTAAAATCAATTGTAATTTATCTACAACATTTCACCGAGATAGAAATAAGTTTTATGCATCCAATTATCCAAAATATTTAAAATTTTATAAAAAATAAGGAATATTAAATTCGGTTCGGACTCAAATTTATTTTACTAAAATTTACACTAATATTTATAGCTTGGCTCTGTCCGAATTTAGGTAATTTTGACTAGCATAAACGTTATCCCTTTTAAGTCAGTCTTCACCGGGAATTAATATCATTATTGAATTTCGCAAAGAAATCTAAACTTTTTACTGAGTTCTCGCTTGTAATATCAGATTGGTGGACGGAAATTTGGTTATAACATAGAACAAAATTGACAAGGTTCTATCCGATTTAATAATACTCGTATTTATGTCGCATACCCAATTTTGGTGGCTGACAATACATGTATCAAGGTAAGGGGGAGTTTTTAAGTGATTTTTGAGATACACGTAATTAACTATAACATTGTGACTTCGCCAATTTTTCAAAAATCGGTATCTTTTTTTAGTTCGTATTTTTTATGAAAATTACCGTTATTGACCTATTTCGCCCAATTCAATACCAATCCATCTTGGGCAAAAGTAAAATCTGTTCCAACTTTAAATTTACAAATGTTATTTTTAATCCAGCTACCGTTGACGCGGACGGTCAAAGGACAGTCAGATAATGCTAAATTTACTCCTCTCCTCATTCTGAGTTTTTTGATGTACTAATAGTCTATATTGGTAGTAGTTATTGACTGATTTCGCCCAATTCCAATACCAATATACCTTGGAAAAAAGTAACATATGTTCCAACTTTTAATTTAAAAATGTTTTTTTTTTTACTCCAGCAACCGTTGACACCGGTGGTCAAAGGACAGACATATGCTAAGCTACAGACAGATGCATATGCTAAGTTTACTCCTCTCTTCATTCTGAGCCTTTTGATATACTAAAAGTCTATATCTATGTCGATTAATTTATGCTTTTATATACAACCGTTATATATTTGATTAAATAAGTCTTTTTCTTTCTATTGTTTTCTTGCTTGTTTGCAATCTGATTGAAATTCTGAATTCAAACTACCAAATTGCAGAATAAAACGGTTTTGTTTTACTTTGGATCTCCCCTTGTATGAATTCGCTTTGGTTTATTCATTGTGAATGGCCTCAACCGAAAGACCAAGCATGTAAATAACTCGTGGGATACCGCTGATTGCAATTTACATTTTTTGTTAATTTTCTGTTTGAATTACATTTTAAGTATATAAATTAAATAACAATGGTTACAAAAACAGAAACAGTAGATGCAGATATGAAAATAGATACTGTACCCACCGAAGATCTCAAGTTGCGCCCTATTAACTGCGAACTAAACCCACTAACACGTTCTGATGGATCGGCTTTATTTACGCAAGGTATGCGATGTAACTATCATGTTTAAATATTAAATACCTTCAAATGATTTATTACTATTTAGGAGATACCTGTGTCCTCTGCTCAATGCTGGGTCCAGTCGAAGTAAAGTCGCAGAATCTGAATATAGAAAAGGCGTACGTGGAGTGCATTTACCGGCCGAAAGCTGGCATACCGACTATAGAAGACAAATTAAGGGAGAGCATTATACGCGATACCTGCGAGTCGGCACTGTTAACCGTGTTGCATCCTCGTACCACCATTTCAATACAAATACAGGAGTTAGATAATCGATGTGGTGTAAGTAAATAATATGAAAATCGTAATTACGTGGATACATCTTGAAGCTTTTTCTAGCTTGAAGCATGTGCAATAAATGGCGCTTGCATGGCTTTGCTCTCTGGTGGTGTGCCCATGAAATTTACCATTGCTGCAGTACACTGTATTGTGGACAAGGATGACAAAGTAATACTAGATCCAGATCATTGTAAGGCGATTGGAAAACGTGCTAGTTTTATATTTGTATTTGATAGTTTAGAAAAGAATTTAGTAACGGTCCATACGAGCGGTCGCTTTAAAATGGCTCAATTTAACGATGCAGAATGTATGAGCCGCGCAGCCAGTCAGAAAATATTCAATTTTTACCGACGTATTATATCAAACTTCCACAATAAATCTTTACTTACTGCCGATACTAAAGCACGAAATACAGAAGCAGAACCATTAGTCAAAGTGGAAACTATGGATTTATAAAACTTTGGCACATCTTATTTAAAATAAAGACGAAATAAGCGGGTTTAAAATTAACAAATACATATTTTAAAACTTTTTATTGCTTTGGTCATTATAGCTATTTGCATAAAACTGTTTAATTGAGCTAAAATAAAGAGGTGTGCCTTTAAGGACCTGTGAGTTGGACTCACAAATCTTGGCAACTACAAAATCACCCGTTGTTATTTCTTTTTTGCTTTCCATTTCACCATCTAATTTCATGGCTGGTACAATGACTTTAATGTTGGCGTCATTGCGTCCAAACCAGAATTGATCTGACCTTTTACTTTTCCCCTCAATAAGTATAAGCTCGTCACGACCTTCGAAATTCTTATGCAAATCCGTAGCACCTTCACGGAACACCTGCACCATGCGCTGCAAGCGTTCAGTTTTAACCACCGCCGGCACATCATCTTTATAACGTCGATGTGCAGTTGTCCGTTCACGCATACTATAAGCGAAAAGAAACGCTACGTTATAACGTACCTGTTCCATAAGAGTTAGTGTGTCTTTGAACTCGTCTTCAGTTTCACCGCAAAAACCGCAAATAAAATCGCTGGATAGACCGACGTTGGGCAGCATTGTTCGTATGGTGTCTACCAAGCGAAGGTACGCATCACGTGTATAACCACGTCGCATACGCTCTAGCACCGCATCATTTCCAGATTGTGCAGGCAGATGTAAATTTTTACAAACATTCGGATAGTCTCGTATGACACGCAACACATCTTCGGAAAAATCTTTCGGATGTGGTGATGTGAAACGTATACGCATATCAGGTGCTGCCTCAGCTACCTGTCGCAGCAGCTCATCAAAGCGCATGCCACCCAGCTTGGGTTTATAAACTGTACTGAAACCTGACACAACTTTATTCTTTGCGATGGTTTCTATACTGCTTTCAGTGCTTGCGGTAATGTCCCGGTAGCTGTTGACATTTTGTCCCAGCAGAGTGATTTCCTTTACGCCACTGTTCTGTAGTTCCTGAACTTCTTGCACAATTGACTCTATTGGGCGCGAACGTTCACGACCACGTGTAAACGGTACAATGCAATAAGTGCACATATTGTCACACCCACGCATTATTGATACAAACGCAGTTGGTGATTCGGCATTCAAGCGCACTGGCATCACATCAGCGTACGTCTCGTCGAGAGAAAGCAGTACATTAATGGCCGATTGTTGATAATGTCGCGATACGGCGAGTAAACGGGGAAGATCCTTGTAACTATCTGGTCCGGCAATTACATCGACGCATTTTTCACGTTCAAGTAAACGTTCTTTCAGTCGCTCCGCCATACAACCCAGGACAGTGATTTGTAGTGGACCGTGTCGTGCAGAACGACGGTTTTTCATTGCGTTTAAATGCTTTAAACGATTCCAGATCTTTTGTTCGGCGCCGTCGCGTACAGCGCATGTAACCAACATGATTACATCTGCTTTCTGTGCTTCCTGACAACGCTGGTAACCGTTTTGTTGTAAAATAGCCCAAACCACTTCGGTGTCATTGGTGTTCATTTGACAACCGTAAACCTCAAAGTATACTTTACGCCCTTGTCCATTGTAATTCTCCGGCAGCAAATAAGGAATCTGCGATACTTCACTGTCAGCCTCTAATTTTGTATGAGATGGTGTGCGTTTGGCATTGAAGAACTCCTGCAGGCCTGGGCCGGCTGCTACCTTTTCCAAAAATGTTTCACGTGTCTTGTGGGATTTCGTTGAGATAGAGTTGGTGCTGGCCACCTCTCCACTCGATCTCCGATACAATATTGTACCTTGCCAAGCCGCAGAGTTACGTTGTAGGCCAATTGATTGCAGAGTTTTTAAGTGTTGACTGATCCATCGTGCTTTCATCATAGCTCGGCAGCGCTTAGCTATGATTCTTGTTCAACATTCCCCTGTTAATATATTTATTCTTTATGGATTCATCAAGTTCAAAATATTTAAAAAAATTACCTATTAACCGCACGACAAACCAGTCAGTTCTTGAGATTACGGCATAAACAATTTGCTTCTTTTTCGGGAATATTCACAATTACCCTTCATAAAACAGGGTGTACCAGAAAAATAGAGCAACGATTTAAGCATATATTTTGTGAAATCTTTTTTAGGTCAATAGAAAAAAATTATATTTTTTCGAGGTGCCTACCTATTCTTAAAGTACCGATGCTCGTCTATGTATATGTGGATTTAGCAATGGGCAATGATTTATATAGAGCCTCTCTTTGTTGGTATAAATTGTGCTTTGAAATCTCTTCAGTATACAATTTTGTTTAGCCCTCTACAAATTGTTCCAGGATTGGCGAGCTAGCATACCTCTCCCTCCACTTTCATATGGGAAAATAACTAATCGAACCCCTGACGGCATCTCAGTTCATATTAACATGTCAGAATACCTCTCAGTAACTTTAAACTGGTCGTAGAAGGGTTATTTAGCGTCGTTTCTTTTATTGGCGTAGTTGTTGTTTTAGCAATAAACTTTGCCTTGCCAGTGTAGTGTAAATCGCCGGTCGTCTACGTCTAGTTCATCTAACGAAACTTGTTGGTTGGTCAGGTTGGGTCCAGAGGGAGAGGGGTGTTAGATGAGTGGGTTTGATGGGGCATGTGAAAAGGTGGTTAGTACGTGAGGGGTGCCTTCACATGCCGGACATATGTTTAGTATGTCGAGGTTAGTTCTGGATAGGTAGCAGTTTAACCTGCTACAGTATCCAGAAAGTAATTGTGCCAAGGTTACGCGGGACTCTCGGGGAAGTTAGAGCTCGTCGTCTGCAATTGTTGGTTGGTCGACTCTGATGACGGCATTCAGGGTCGGAAGCTTAAGAATGTGGTAAGATGAATGTCGTTAATTGACAGTGCACACTGTCCGTTGAATGACAGTGTACACTGTCCGATCCAGTAATTGGTGGTCTGTTTTGTTCTGGATCTCGTCCGCGTAATTGAGGAGGGGCCTCCTGACGTGCCAGGGAGGCTTCTCAGGCTCGAGCAAGTGTCTGCATGGGTGGGACCTGCGGTAACCCCCTAACAGGAACTGCTAGCTGAGCAGTTTGTTATGCTCCTTTACAGGGAGCATATGGGCCTCGTCGTGTAGATGTTGATGTGGGGACATCAAAAGACATCTTGTCGCAGTCCTAATGGCAGTATTTTGACAAGCACTGGTTCCAGGCGGCCAGACAGGCGCAGCATAGTTTAAAACCGGCCGGCCTATTGCCTTATGTGTCGATAGTAACATTACTTTGCCTTTGCCCCAAGTTGTGTCGGCAAGCGATTTGAGAACCTTGTTGCGATTTCAGACTTTAGTGGCAATAGCGGTTGTATGCATGGAGAAGGAGAGCGAACTATCAAAGGTAACTCCCAAGATTTTGGGGTTGTTAACAGTCGGCATTGGTGTGTCGCCGACTTTTATCTAAAGTTGCAGTTTCACCACCTTTGTCCAGGTGATGTAGAGGGTCGCCGATGACTTCGTGAGGGAAAGTTGTGGGTTCCTCGCAGTGAAAAAGCGAGAAAGGCAGGCGAGGTAGTCGTTTACTTTGGCGCACAGGCCATCACAGTCATTCCTCAACGCCATTATCGTGCAGTCGTCGGCGTAGGAGATCAGGGAGACTCCCTCTGGTGGCTGGGCGAGTTTTGATACATAGAAGTTAAAAAGCAAGGATGGAAGGGCGCCTCCCTACGGAACTCCTTGCTTTATTTTCCTCTGTTTAGAGATTTAGTCTCGAAATAGCACCGACGAATCCCGACCACTCAGGTAGTTCGCGGTCCACCTCTTCAGCCCTGGCGGAAGTGTCGACTGTAAAATATCATCTAGTACCGTGGCGCGGCTGACAGTGTCGCAAGCCTTTTTTAGGTCCAACGCTACTAGGACAGTCTTCTCGCAGCGGCGGTTTTGGTTAACCCCGCGGTTAGTCTGGGCATTTATGGCGGTGAGTGCTGTGGTGGTACTGTGCACTCTTCGGAAGCCATGCTGGTGCGAGGATGTGGTCAGGTGTTTCGAGTAGAGTGGGAGTAGAAGGGCTTCAAGAGGTTTCACTACTGGAGAACGGAGAGTTATCGGAAGATAAGAGTCCCTTAGGTTGGCAGGTTTCCCAGGGTGCAGTAGTGAGACCACTCTCCTGATTTCCACTTGTCAGTAATTATGAGAGTGGCCATGGACATATTGAAAACCCTTGTGAGGTACTCTACTCCCAATGGACTCAGATTTTCAACAGCAGCATGTTTAGTCCGTCAAGGCCAATGGCTTTAGATTATTTCATTTTGTTGATGTCCCCCTCAACCTTATTACTAGAGAGAGGAAGTGGCGCACTGTTGTTCGTAAGTTTGTGCAGCCGTCTGGTGGCGCTACGCTTGGATCTGTCGGCCGCAGGATGCAGTATGAGTTGTTGGCTAAAGTAGCCCGCGCATCTCTTCGGGTCCGACGAAGTGCAACTGTTAAAGATAATATCCGCCTTGTCGTTGTGCTTCGTCGGGTTCGACAGGGACCTTACGATTGACTAGAGCTTACTTACACTAGAGGTGAAGTTGCAGGTCTTCAAATGTTCTTCCCATTTAGTCCGCTTGTGTTGTGGCGTAGGTAGTCACGCTCGTTTGCTAGAACAGCTGCTTCAGCTGGGAAATTGGGACGTATGTACCGGATTCTTCCAGCAGGTATGAAGCAGCTGTGAGCACCTCGATGGGGATGGGGAGAACGGCGAAGGTGTCCTCGGTAAATTCCGCTAATCTGGCCCAATTAGCTTTGTTAAAGTTACATAACAATTTGCCTCTTCGTTTCTCTTCATGCCTTATGGATTGGTACTTAGACAAGCATGATTGTAATAATTTCAACTAAGGCATTAAGCTTCGCTAGGTACTCCAGGATCAATGACAATTTTATCTCAACGAGGACAAAAAGATAATGTAAAATGCTCGTTTCGAAGACTGGTCTTTTCACATAGATTTATGATACCAATTTCGGCTTGAAATATACATGGAAGACTGCCCATCCGCATGAATGTCTTTGCTCTAGAATCAAAGGTGTCAGCTTCTATGTTTTCCGAGTTTTAGAGTCATCCCTTCACTAGTGTGTTGCCTGGAATGGAGCGGTTTTAGCTAACTTACTTTCCTTTAAAGCCGATCATTTATATTGAAGTCATCTGTGGAAAATGGAGGTAAAGGGAGCCGTGCTCAAAGGTTCTTTATGATTCAGGACAACATCACTTTCGATTTTTCAGGGCGTGTAGTGAACGAGTCTGTGAACAAAAATACCAAGGCGCATTCCCAAAATCGGGGGAGAAGCTTGGCCGAAACGCCGTTCAATGAAGTATGTGCGCTACAGCTTGCGAACCTTGTCCATCTCTCCAGAGCAATCTCTACTCTATAAATATTGTATACGTAAATGTAGTGACCGTTTAAAAAATTGTATTATATCTAAAATGAATTTTTGTTTAAAAGTTTAAAGAAATTCATATGCACTTACATATGTACATAAATATAAAAGCAATTATCACACACCAAAGCATGCAATACCAGTAAATACTACATTGGCATCTATGTACACCTGTGTTCACAACAATAGCACATATGGCAAACTTCTGATATTTTATTTTGTTTTATAAAAATATAATTCATACTACAAAAAAAAAAAAACAAAAAAAAAAAACCATACAACTCAAAGTTTCAAATTTTGTAAAAAAAATTAAATTTTTTTATTGAAATTTAAAACTTTTTAGTCAGAATTGAAAAAAAATCTGGATATGCAGTTTTGTAGCCCATTCAATTTTGGTATAATATTGCGCCGAGTTAAAGTGGCTTAAAATTCGTACTGACTTTTTTAATTTTTTTTGTTGCTGGTGTTATGCATTTTCTTTCATATAACGAATGCTCGATATATTTTTTATTAGCCCAATTATTTTTTTCAAGAATAAAAACATTAAATAAAAAATAAATATATAAATAGTCAAACTTTTGAAACATGTCGCGTGGCTATTATTTTGAACACAGGTGTACACACTTATATACGTCACATAACTCAAAGATGCTTTTTCGTTTGACAAACTATTGAATTTCTCACAAAACTTTTTGGGTGTCAGAGAAAACTTTGTGTGCCTGTGTACGTAGTCAGATGTGTGTTTGTTAGTGCTTACAAGTATGTGTGTATGTATTTGGTTTAATTTTATGGTGTTTAAGTGTTGCGCGTTAAAAAGAAAAGTTCCGGATCTTGGAATGCTCCGGCTAAATTTGAGAGAATCCGTAACAAAAGCATTCATTTTTGGGTTCTGCGTTGACAATGCGCAGGATGTTATTAAAAAGTAGAATACAAAGGCACAATATCGATGTGGAAATCCATACGCGTGTGGTGTTATGCTGGCATGGTATCCCTGCAGAGAAATCCACTTGTAACGAACTGGTATGCTTCTAGTGATTTTAGAACCATGATTACTTAGCGTTTTATATATTTTATTGTAAAATAAAGTAGTAATTAGTGAATTTTACATATCGATGTGCTAAGGAATGTTAATTTCCCCACTGTATGCCTTTTTCAGTAGTTTCGAACCAGTGCTTCGGCAATGTCGCTGTCATAATAATTGATAGACTAGAGCTAAGGTGTACCATTTGGGAGTTCCTCGGTTCCCGAACAATGTTTCTATTTTTATATTGCATTAGCGCGAAAGAGCATAAAACCTTGTTTAACGGTATATAGATATAAACGGCCCGCCATCTATCGTTACGGATTTGAACTAGGTATTATTTGAAGAATGGTAACATTTAGCTGTCATCTGATTTGACAGAAAATTACCTAAAGTGGCGAATCTACGTCTGGATAGAGCAGGACAATAACACAGAAGCTGCGAAATCGTCTCGTCCTCTTCCTCATTTAGGCAGTTTCTGCAGAAATCATGTGTCTGCATGCTCATTTTCAGGGCCTGTCTATCTTTTAGTCAGTGCCCCGTTATAACGTAAACCAGTGTGATAAGACTACGCTTATTTTGGTTTAGCAGAGATTCTGTGCGTTTAGCATTGCAGCTCGGTGCGTTACGCCATCTTTCATTCGCTGCTCTTACAAGTTTCTCAAAAATAAGTAACTTACATGTATGTAAAGGTTACATATGCTATTGTTCGTTTAGGTTAGCTTAAGTTTTTGTGGCAGTCGGTTTAGAATAGCCAACTCACTTAGACCAAGTAGGTCCGTTGTGGTACCGTGTGTGTAACACGGGAACCAAGTGTGGAACCATTTAGACACTCTTATGAAGCGTGGGATAGGTTTTATTCCTAGCTAATTGCCTGTGTACTTGTCAGTTTATATATATAATATACATATATATAATTGGCGCGTACACCCTTTTTGGGTGCTTGGCCGAGCTCCTCTTCCTATTTGTGGTGTGCGTCTTGATGTTGTTCCACAAATAGAGGGACCTTCAGTTTCAAGCCGACTCCGAACGGCAGATATTTTTATGAGGAGCTTTTTCATAGCAGAAATACACTCGGAGGTTTGCCATTGACTGCCGAGGGGCGACCGCTATTAGAAAAATGTTTTTATTAATTTTGGTTTCACCGAGATTCGAACCGACGCTCTCTCTGTGAATTCCGAATGGTAATCACGCACCAACCCATTCGGCTACGGTGGCCGCCTCGTCAGTTTATTGGTGCAAATTTTCGCTAGTTCATCGCCCTGCAGTTCCCCTCAATGCCGCATAGGCCATAGGTAACATGAGTTACCTTTGAGTGAAATAATTCAGCCATCTTGTAAAGAGATTTGCTGCACTTAATGTCTACCTTAGAGGTTATCGATTGCTTTGAGGGATTTTATCACCGCCTAGCTTTCAGTGAAAATATAGATATCCTCAGATATAGATGCGAAAGCTGCAGCATCACACTGTCCAGTATCACGGCTTTTCTATTACCCTCAATTTAACCTGAAAGACACTGCAACAGTCGGGAAACTAAAAATAAAATGAGATCTTCAGATGTTCGGAATATATAAGTACACCTTCGCCCACCTTACCAACTTATTTAAGGGTATACCTTAATTCCTTTCTGAACCAGAACTTTCTTCCTCATAGGACTTGCACTTTTATATGGGTGTGTGCGCATGAATAATTTTCATACTGCGGACTTATCGTTTACTGTTGGTGGCGGCAAAATGTTTCCTTTATTGTTCTTTTGCAACTAGTTACATTGTAATATGTTTTATATTTAGTTGTGTTTTATGTTCTCTCAAAGTATTACTGTATTCAATTCTTACAATTTTTCAATAGGTGCAATATTTTTAAATATTTCTTTCATATTCAGTTAATGTTATTGTGGAATGTTTTTGCTTTAATATTAAGCTCAATTAATATACATAAATAAAACTAAAAAATAACTTCATCTACAATATTATTTTTTCCAAATACCGCTTTAATCATACCAATGACTTTTACCAGCTTAAAAAATGAGCAGCACTCCTTTTGAGCTCTGTGGGCTTTCTAGGTTTCTGTAACATACTTATATACTACTGTGGGCAAAAAGTAAGGTGAACTTGGTTGTAAAATGAAAAATCTTTATTTATTCTTGTAAATCAATTTCATCCCCTTCAAAATAATCCTCTCTCGATGAAATACACTTATGTATAAGTGGCATGCCTTTACTTTTCTGACAATAGTTTGAGAAAGGCCTTAACGAAAATGGGCTCACTAAAGGATAATAAAAGGAAAAAGCATGCGAACGCAAAATACCGAATTATTTTGTCCGAAGGAATCCAACAACAAAAAAAAATACCATTTTGTTCTGATCAGGATGGAGTAATAATACATTAGTCCACTTCGATTCGCCAAGCGTTAGCAAGGGATAAAGTAGCAACTGGTATAAATAAACATTTGTTGGTAGCACTCGAAAAGGGTTGCCAAGAATTACATATGTTCGGAAGGACTTAATAAGTATTAGTAAGACCTCGTTCCTACAGATAAACATTTGTTGCTTCCACTCGTTACTTGTGTTGTTCGTGCCCATACCGTTTGTGTTCTCGTTCATCTCAATGTTGTTGTTGACTTTAGACTAAAAACTAACAATTGCAAGGTGTGAAAACACGACGGGCAACACCAACGGAGAATTCGCCATGTGGAACCAACAAAAATATCCCTGTATGAACGCGGTCTAATAAAACTGTCTTTAAATGGAGTTGCCAACATTGAAAAAAGGCGAGTTAAATCAGTTTTATGAGGTATAACTAAACTCGAAAGCAGCGAGTCTTGATATATAATTTTGTTGTCGTTTTCATATGCACATTTTTTTTTAAGTGCGCAGAGCCGAGACAGCGAGCAGGGAAGTGATGAATCGAAGGCGCCTATTATTATTTTTGAATTGAAGAATGTTTTTTCATGAAAAATGCTGCAACAAATCTTTACAAATTAAATTCTGCAAGGTGTAACCTATGGATGTTACACCACATTTCATTCAGAATTCCAAAAAGTGGCCGGAGCATAGCCTCATATGAAAGTTTTGCTGCGCGCTCATCATACCCTTTTAAGGCGCTATGGGAAATTGAAAGCACGGGTAGGCAGTCGCTCGGTAGTAATCTGTAGGGGTAATTTGATTTATTTTTGAGTTTTTAATCATTTTTCTTTACAGTGCTTTAAAAAACATAATTATATCCTAAAACAAATTTGTATACAGAATTTTTATACAGAAAATATTAGTTTTACATTAGTTTGTTTTTAGAGAATTCATAATATACAGAATTGAGACGCAAAATAATTTAGGCTGTTTAGAATTAATTTCACATTTTTCCTAGAATTTTTAACTAAAATACTACTGTAAAGCAGAATTAAGGACCGCTTCCGGCTCAACGGTCGGTTGTACGTTATCGGAACGACCCTGATTTTTATCTGGCCTAGGACTGTTACTTCAGCAGCACTCTCCGCACATGTATGGAGGATATTTATCTACTATAACAGCTCCTGGCTGGTATTTAGCTGAGAAAATAGTACTTTGACAAAAAGTTCCCGGAACAACCGCCAGGTGACGCTCTAATTCAATTGATAAGAGTTTTTTTATGTTGTATATCTCTGATTAACATTCTTACAAAAATATTATCGCCATTGCTTGACATTTGTAAAAGTTACACCGCCTTGAGTAAATCTACTTCTGCACATGTTTTCGATTTTTTTTTCAGTTTTAAATATATGTAGATTTGCAATTGCAATAACGAGTTTGTATTCAACTTTCCATTCGAGAAGGATTCAATGTTTTTTTTTTAAGAGATGTTGGAAAACTGTAATTATACTCTACCGAGTATAACGAACGCATTGGCGGTCGACATCGAAAACTGAAGAAAACATCAATAAAGTGAAAGGAAAGTTGTTCAATAACCGCAAATTAACCATCTGAGAGCTCGCAGAGGACTTGAACATTGCTAATGGATCCGTTCAGGATATTGTAGTTGATGATTTGGGTTTGCGTCGCGTTGCAGCAAAGTCGATCCCAAAGCAACTGAATTCCATGCAAAAAGGGACCGAGCTCCCACGAATTACAAGGCTGATTCCGAGACGCTGGCTTATGAGTACGACACGCAATCTAAATATCAGGCGAGTGAGTGGAGAGCTCCGAATGAATTAAGACCAAAAAAACCACATCGTTTTCGTTTAAAAAAGAAATCGATGCTCACGATTTTTATGGATTACAGCGATATTGTACACCAACAGAAGTCAGTCAGTTAATAAGCACTATTATTTGGGCTTTGTGAAACGTTCACGTGAAGCAATTTTGTACCACGAGAGTGCCGTGCAGTTTTTTTAAGAACGAAACGAGTAGTATTCTCCAGCCATCGAATTCACCTGATATGGCACCCTTCGATTTTTTTGTTTGATCGAGTTAAAAAACTACTACGTTTTAACAGCAGAAAGACAGTAATGGAAAAATCGAAGACTGTTCATATGGCTATACCGAAAATAGAGTACCACAAATGTTTCCAGAGCTGGATCAAAAGCTGGCGTAAGTGCGTTGCAGTTGATGGGGAGCACTTTGAAGCCGATGATATCCCTTTTGAGGAATAAACTTGAATTTTGAATTTTCTGAATATATTCCGGGGTATTTTTAATCAAGGTGGTATATAAAATACTAATGAAAATTCATATTTTTCCTTTTACGCTCATTTAAGGCAACTGCACTTGATGTATCATAGTTTTAAGACCAATTTTTAATTAAATGCACAAATATTACAACATTCATATGATTATCTGTTAATAAGAGTATAACTTGCCGCAAGTAGCTTTACTTAAGGGGGTATTCTGGTCTAAAAAATTGAAAAAATCAATTTTTTTTTTTTTGCATATTTTCAAAGCTTAGACTTTCAAAAATATGATCTTAAAAGGATTTTGCAAAATTCGAATTATTTTCGAAATTACAACTATTTTAGTGACGCGACAGCTAGACTGGTTTGAGCGGACGGCGAAATTCAAACGCGTTTTTCTCAAAACTCCTTTTGCTGAGGTGGTTGACACGATATCTGAAGTTCTATTTGACCGATCCCTTTGAAATTTGGTGAGAATCTTTTTCATACATCTCTTTATCACTGGAGCCTTGGATATTGAAAAATTTTAATTTGAAGTATTTTTAAAAAATTCGTAAAGGTCAAAAAACAGGGGTAAAAAAAAACTTTTTTTTTCAAGTAGGCGCCATTTTGTGAATTTTTATTTTTTTTTTTTCGGCCGAGGCTCAAGATGTAGCGACATCTTTACTAATTAAGAATTTTCTTTGTTTGTTCGATTTAGATCACTACAAGGGTTGGAATCATGTCAACCAGGGAGCACTGTTTGACTAGCAACCCCTACTTCACCGACCTGTCACTGGATGAATTTTTGACTTTTTTTTTTTTTTTAAATTTTTTTTATATACCTTAAACATCAATAAATATCATATAAAAAAATGGATAGTAAAAATGTTTTTAATTTTTCTTTTATCCTAGTTTGAAAAATACCCAAAAAGTAGGGCTCTAGACCAGAATACCCCCTTAAGGGTAAGACTCCGTCAGAAAATATGAGATTTGCAAGTGGTCTTTCGATTTCTTTGAAACTTTGGGAAATATTAGTTCTAGGTAAAATACATTCGAGCCTAAAAGGATTTTGAAAAATTTTCAAAATTGAGTCATCTACGCCATGTTGAAAATCGGGACCGTGTTTTTTTCAAAAATCAATATTTCTTGAACCGTTGGATGGATTTCAATGCAATTTATAGACAATATAGAAACAAATAAGTAGTTTAAATTAGTATTATGTTAAAAAAAAAATTTCGAAATTTTGACCAAAAAAAAGTAAAAAAAATTTTTTGAATCAATTTTTAGTTGATTTGGCCAGTTTTTTAGATTTTCTGTTATACACGTAACGATTCCTTATGATTTAACCTTTATTTTGAAAAAAAAAATTGTATGGTGTCTATAATAGTTCTCGAGATATTGCGATTTTAGTGGAAGCGCGCACCGTGAAGTTCGCGGTTACGCAGAGCAATGTGTGCAATGCGCGCTGCGTTATGTGTTCCTGTATGAAGTGACTGGAGCAGACTGCTGCAGGGCTGTGCGCGTTTTTCTACATTGCGCTGCGTAACCGCGAACTTCACGGTGCGCGCTTCCACTAAAATCGCAATATCTCGAGAACTATTATAGACACCATAAAATTTTTTTTTTCAAAATAAAGGTTAAATCATAAGGAATCGTTACATGTATAACAGAAAATCTAAAAAACTGGCCAAATCAACTAAAAATTGATTCAAAAAATTTTTTTGACTTTTTTTTGGTCAAAATTTCGAAATTTTTTTTTTAACATAATACTAATTTAAACTACTTATTTGTTTCTATATTGTCTGTAAATTGCATTGAAATCCATCCAACGGTTCAAGAAATATTGATTTTTGAAAAAAACACGGTCCCGATTTTCAACATGGCGTAGATGACTCAATTTTGAAAATTTTTCAAAATCCTTTTAGGCTCGAATGTATCTTACCTAGAACTAATATTTCCCAAAGTTTCAAAGAAATCGAAAGACCACTTGCAAATCTCATATTTTTTGACGGAGTCTTACCCTTAATTCAAAATCTTATATCAAGTTAAGTACCTACTTATCCATGTCCATCTTCGCCAGAAGCACGCATTAATCGCCCCGACATTAACATGTAACTAGCACATGCTTGCACAATTATAGCAACAACTTGAGCCTTTCAGGAAACACGTTGTTGCTTTAAAGGTAAGAATCAGTTTGTGTAAAAAGTCGGTAGTCCAACAATGAATTTGTGATGATAAAATACAGTCGAGTGTACAAACTTCACTCTACACTTCTTCAAACATAGACCAGCTGGTGTACCTTAGCAGCAAATTGTTTCTTATTCCGCAGTGTTTACAATCATAAGCATTAATGTGGTCATGTTGCAATTATGATAATATTCAGGTGCTGACAATTTTGTAATACAATTTTGGTCAAATAAATCCTCTCTAGAGAGTAACAGAAACTGTGACTTTACAATTACGAGTGTGTACAGGAGTGCTGGTTTACTTATGGCTAATTTTACAAGTCAGTAGCTCGTGAAAATGTGAGCTTAAGATGCTTGCAGAAACCTCATTCATTGCGTATATCTTGGGGAGTTGTGGCGGGCATTATACAAATATATACAAATTGTTAATGTCAGGCTAATGTTGTGGTGAAAATGAATACCTGGCTGCGTATCTACACAAATATGAAGATTCTTAGGGTTATGTAACTATATATCTAATTAAATGTGTGCAAATACACCTGCGTTCACAATAATAGTACCTGTGTTCATATTAATGCAAAGTTTAGACTATTTATTTAATTAGCATCATCGGAAAGTTTTACAGCTCGGAGTGAGATTTAGATTCATTCACGATTCGTTTCCATGCATCGCGCTCTCGATCCGCAGTTCCCCAGTTTCTAACACCCAGCGCCCTCAGGTCCATTAGAACTTGTTCAAATCATGTTAGTCTTGGACGTCCTCGTGCTTTAGATGCTATCAGGTTATATGACACGATTAATTTCTGGGGGCGGTCATCTCTCATACGCGTAATATGACCTAGTCTTTGGGGCCTGACGTATTTCACGATGTCCTCCTCATAAAAAACTGAAAGTCCCTCCATTTGGGGAACCACATCAAAACGCACGCCACAAATAGGAGCAGAAGCTCGGCCAAACATCCAAAAAGGGTGTTCGCGCCTCTTTCGAGCTCTTCCAGGGTCGGTTCAGGCTCATTGTTGAGTTCTTGTTGAAACAGGTCTGTATGTAGCACTTTCTTCAGTTACGGTGTTGCCCTGTTTTTTTACACAGATGATGTAAAATTACCTGTAAAATTTCGAAAAAAAAAATTTTTTTTTTCATAAAATGTTAATATAATCCATTAAGAAATATATAGATCGTCAACCGTGACGACTCTATTCTTTGCGTTTGAGCGCTGGGAGAGGTATAGTTACGTTGCCGACTTTAGACGCGTTTTTCTCAAAACAATATTTTTCGAATTGGCGTACACGATAACTCGAAAAGCTATTGACCGATCTTCCTGAAATTTTGCAGACATTTTTTTATGATATTACTTTCTATGTGAATTTACAAGTTTTCGAAAATTTTAGAAATTTATAGAAATTATGAATTAGAAAATTAAGCCCCTCTGCGACCTTCCTGGAAGAATTGAGTGTGTATCCGCCATTTTAAATGATTAAAATAAATGAAAATAATTTTATATTATGTAAAACCCTTAAGGTCGCCTATTGATGGAATGTATGTTAATGTAAGTGTAGGCATAGTATAAGATACACCCAATAATGTAAACGTAGAGTAATGCTAAGAAGAGATGTAGTATTAAGTAAAATAAGGCAACCCTAAATGACAAATGGAAGAAAAAATAAAATGGAAGTCACTTCCGCTTGGATCGTAAGAAGGAAAATACCTCAATTTATAACTCAGGTGTGGGGTTGTGCAAACGCAACCCAATAAACTACACATTTTAAAGATAACTTTAATATTTTGCGAGATAATGGCAAATATTCGCCAAGAACTAACTAACGGGCTGACTGAGGCTGGTGTGGAATTTCCAACTACAGCAACGACAACCCAATTGCGCCGATTGCTGCGGGATGTGGTAGGAGCCCCTCGGAGCACGGAAATTTCAAGAAATGACGATAATTTAAATTCTGCCGCTACTGCTGGTACTGCCGCTGTTGATGCCACTGCTACTGCCGACGTTTTCACCTCTGCTGACGACACTGCCGGTACTGACACTAATGCTGCTACTAGTGCTACTGCCGCTACCAATGCTACTGCCGCTATTGATACTACTGCCGCTATTGATATTATTGCCGCTTCTGATGTTTTTGACTCTGCCGCTACTGATGTACGTGCCGCTGCTGACGTACGTGCCGCTGCTGACGCTACCAATATTAAAAACTGTGGACGGACTAGTATGTTTATTGGTCTAGATGAAGAGATCGCAGCTTTGCAAAAGCGGGTAGAAATTCTCAAGCTGGCCAAACAAATCGAAGAACTCGAAGGCCGTCCGAAAAATCAGAGTATACGGCGTCTGGAATTTGGGGACCTTGAACATGCCATCCCCAAATTCAGTGGAGATGATGTCACTTTAACGGTGAACCAATTCCTAAAAGATTTTGAGGATCTAATGGAATCGACTGGAGCTGACGACCGATTTAAACTGCTTGCACTTCGTCGTTCGCTGACGGGCACGGCGAAAGTTTTCCTGACGACAACAGTAGCGTTGAACTATGGTGCGCTAAGAAAAGCGCTAAAAGACGAATTCGACATATCCGTCACACGGCATGAGATATATAAGATGTTGGCACAACGTCGCTGGAAGCGGAAAGATGAGTCGCTGCACTGTTATGTGCTGACAATGCAAGCCTTAGGAAAACGAGCCAATGTCAGCGATCTTGAGGTTATTGATTTTATTATTGATGGAATCGGGAATGTCCCAAACTCGCATATCCTTATGACGGCCCGAACCTTAGACGAATTCAAGACGCTGGTGATCCGTTTCCAAAACAAATATTTTGCAGTTGGCACGGCACAGACAGCAGCTCCCAAAACAACAAAACCAGCAGCCGAACAAAAAATAAAGTGCTACAATTGTTCGAAGGATGGCCACATCAAACCCAACTGCCCTTACCCTATGCGACCAAATGACGCCTGTTTCCGATGTTGGAAGATGGGGCACGATCACCGATCCTGCCCGAACCCACCAAAAGTTTTGAAGCCCCGAGAAGTTGCTGCCGTACAAGTGGATACAGACCATGACGTGGTTGGCGCATTTAATTATGTAAGTATAGTATTAAAAACCGATGTTGAACCTTTAGTTATAGATTTAATGGCTTTATTTGATACCGGTAGTCCGACTAACTTTATCCAGGAGTCACTGGTTCCTAAAGGGGTCCAAAAGGAATGTGTAAAGAGACCAGTTCAAAAATACAAAGGCATTGGTGGGAAATATATTGAAATACTTTATGTTTTAAAAACTTTTGTTAAATACTGTGGAAAAATTGAAGAAATTGAATTAAATGTAATTCCCAATAGAAATATGACTATGCCAATTATTTTGGGCCGTGACTTCCTGGGGTTGTTTAACATTAAATTATCAAAGGCACTGAAGAAATATAGTAAGCATAAGTTGTTTCAAATACGGTCCCTTATGGAGCCAAAAAGCTTAAATTCTGTAACCGACTCGAATGCATTTATCGCAGTTGCGGAACAGCATGAGTTAGGAAGAAACCATGCTAGTAAAATCATTCTAAATGATTCCTTGTCTTTGGGTGAGTTCACTGCCGTTGACGTACCTGACATTTTCCATATTGATTTTTCATCTGACGAATGTAATGTTGACGTGTGTCCTAACATGACTAAAATCGGTCGTGATAAATTAAAGCAGCTTATTAATGATAATTATTTAAAGTCAAAAATAAAGCCCGAACCATACAAATATGAGATGAAGATTCATTTGACAACTGACGTTCCTTTTCATTCCGCCCCCCGCCGATTGTCATATTTGGAGCGCAGCCAAGTGCAATCCATCATTGAGGAACTTCGTGAAGAGGGGATCATAAGACCGAGTGACTCGCCGTATGCCTCAGCCGTAGTATTAGTGAAAAAGAAGAGCGGTAAAATCCGTATGTGCATAGACTATAGGGCCCTTAACAAACTTACCATCAGGGATAATTACCCGTTACCTCTGATTGATGACTGTATCGAATATTTACAAAATAAAAGGTATTTTTCAGTATTAGACTTGAAAAGCGGTTTCCATCAGGTGCATATGGCCCCTGAATCCATACCATTAACTTCTTTTGTGACTCCAAATGGACAGTTTGAATTTCTGAAAATGCCATTCGGCCTGAAGAATGCACCTGCGGTATTCCAACGATTTATCAATCATGTCTTTCGAGATATGGTTGATAATAGGAAAATTATTATTTATATGGACGATATTATTATCGCTACCGAAACATTTGACGAACATGTAGACCTGCTGAAGACCGTATTAACCAGACTTACCTTGCGCGCACTAAAACTCAATCTGGAAAAGTGTAAATTTGGATATGACGAAATCGAATATCTGGGGTACTCAGTAACCAGGACAGGAATACTGCCGAACAACTCCCATATTAAGAGTATACAAAATTTCCCTATACCTACTAACTCAAAACAACTGCAGTCATGCATAGGTCTGTTTTCTTATTTCCGCCGATTTGTACCTTCCTTTTCCCAGATAGCCAAACCTTTGCAGAACTTGCTTAAGAGAGACGCGCGATTCGAGTTTGATCAGGAGTGTATTGACGCATTTAACGAGTTAAAATTTAGGCTGACACGGAGCCCAGTTTTGGCCATATATAGTCCCAAAAGGGAAACCGAATTGCATTGTGATGCAAGCAGCATAGGTTTTGGAGCAGTGCTATTGCAGCGGCAGGACGATGAAAGGTTTCACCCAATATCATATTTCTCCAAAACAGCAACAAGTGCAGAATCAAAATACCACAGTTTTGAGCTGGAGACGCTAGCAATCATATATGCATTGAGACGGTTTAGGACTTACTTAGAGGGTATTCCCTTCACAATAGTAACTGATTGCAACTCACTAACCTTAACTCTTGATAGGAGGCAGCTTAATCCCAGAATAGCTAGGTGGGCCCTTGAATTAGAGAACTTTAATTATAAAATAAGACATAAGCGAGGTGCTGCGATGGGCCACGTCGATGCATTAAGCAGGAGACAGATAGGTTTAATCATAGATGTGGATGATATCCAATTCCAAATACAAGTCGCACAAGAGCGAGATAACCATGTTAAGACTATACGAGACCGTTTGGAACGCGAAAATGTCACTGACTATGATCTAATGGACGGGGTTGTTTACAAAAGAAATCAAGACGGGAAGATGGCCCTATACGTACCTCATGAGATGGAGTCTAATGTCATACGCGTGATACATGAAAAAATGGGTCATTTAGCAACTGAAAAGACACATGAGAAGCTAAAATTGTACTACTGGTTTCCCAATATGAGATTAAAAGTGGAAAGGTTTGTAAGAAATTGTCTGAAGTGCATAATGTATGCCACACCCCCACAGAATAAGGAAAGAACTTTGTATCCCATCCCCAAAACTGCTTTGCCATTTGATACGATCCACTTGGATCATTTTGGACCATTACCATCGATTAGATCTAAACGTAAACACATTTTAGTTGTTGTTGATGGTTTCACAAAATTCGTAAAACTTTATCCGTGTAATACAACAAGCACTAAGGAAGTTATTAATGCTCTTGACAAGTACTTTAGTTATTATAGTAGACCAAGGAGAATTGTGACTGACCGAGGAACCTGTTTCACCTCTTTAGAATTTAGTTCATTTTTAACGAAACGAAATGTAAGTCATATAAAAGTTGCTGTAGCTTCTCCACAGGCAAATGGTCAGGTAGAAAGAGTAAATAGAGTTCTAAAGACGATGCTGGGTAAACTGACGGATGAAATTAAGCATGACGACTGGGTTAGTAAATTACTTGAGGTGGAATATGCCATGAATAACTCAATTCACAGTACCTGTAGGGATACTCCCAGTCGACTCTTGTTTGGCGTGGAACAAAGGGGAGTAATAGTGGATGAGTTTACCGAATACTTTCAGGATATGTTGTGTCCTGATTACGAACGAGATCTTACCCAGATACGAGACAGAGCATCTAAGGCTATTACAGCTAGGCAGGAGTATGACGTTAAGCGGGCTTCAAAGGGTAGCCCTAGTACCCAATACATCCCAGGTGATTATGTGGTCATAAGGAATGTAGACACCACGGCTGGTAGTAACAAGAAATTTATACCCCGATATCGAGGTCCTTATGTCATTCACAAAAGTTTAGGAAACGACAGGTATGTTGTCCGCGACATTGGCGGTTGTCAGCTCACCCAGCTTCCGTATGATGGGGTTATCGAGGCTCACCGCATAAAAAGGTGGGTTCAGCAACCCGATGAATGCATAGAGTTGGAAAGTGATCCCCTAGGAGATTATTCTGAGTTTGATGAACCGCGAATGATCGAGGGCGATCACTTATCAGGTTTGGCCGAGTTGTAAAACCCTTAAGGTCGCCTATTGATGGAATGTATGTTAATGTAAGTGTAGGCATAGTATAAGATACACCCAATAATGTAAACGTAGAGTAATGCTAAGAAGAGATGTAGTATTAAGTAAAATAAGGCAACCCTAAATGACAAATGGAAGAAAAAATAAAATGGAAGTCACTTCCGCTTGGATCGTAAGAAGGAAAATACCTCAATTTATAATTATTTTAACATATAAATAAACCGTATGCCAATTTTGAAAAAAATATATTGACTTCTTCATTTTAAATAATTTTAATGAAAATCAGGGAAAATATGGCCGTTTACTGGTATCTGCCCCCTTAATCGGGGTTTGAAGTTCTTTGTCTTCATTTATTTATATTTTTTAAGAATAGTTTATACAAACAAAACCATTTAAATTAAGTTTTCAAACCTTGTGCATAATTTTAATTAAACCTTTTCAACCAGAACTTGAAGGAAAATTTCAAGAATGAAGTTTTTAGGCCACTCAATTTTGACTATTGAAGTGCAAGTTTCAAGTAGCTTAAAATTCGCATTACCTCTTGATAATTTTTGGTTTTGCTGGCGGCCTTTGTGCTTCCTCCATAAAAAAAAGATCGAGCATTCCTTATATGGAAGAAATTTTTAGTACACTCAACAAAATACAAATTTAACTTTTTTTTATTAACGATTCTTATTAATTGTATAGAAGCGTAGGTCAAGAAAAACGCCTGAACACACTTTTTTCTTTTCCATAGCGCTTTCTATGTTGTTTACGACTCTGTGTATTTGATTGAGCGTTGAAAGATGTTTTCTAAAACCAAATTGGTGAATGAGAATGAGACGTTTATTTTCAAAGAGTAGATGTTTTTGAAGTATTTTTTCAAAAAGTTTCGACATTACCTGTAACAGAGATATTAGCTCGTACCCCTTACGGGGTGATATGCCAGGCTTAGGTATCATGGAAACTTCCATGAATTTCAATATACGAGTAAATATGTACGTACGTAAAGCTGAGGCACTTATCAAATAAGCTGGTCAAATAAACAATGATATTTTTCGGCAGATTACGAAGGACTGCAGCCGTAATTAAATCAAATTGAGGGAACTTTTTAAGCTTAATTTCATTTATTACCTTACCAACTTCTTCAGGTGTAACTGGAATAATATATTTATCGCACTCAGGAAAGCTTCCAATCTGTTCTACAGGGTGAAGTCCAAAATAAACAAGACTGGCTTCATAAAAATGGTTTTGATGGCGCCATATTTATAATGTGTTAGTGCGTTGGAAGTTACATCCTTAGCGGATTTCCAGTGAAAGCTTGGCGACATTCGGTTCATTCGGTTATTGCGTCTAAAGTGTCAGTATGTTTGTGTCATCGGTACAAAAATGAGTTTCGAACACAGAGCTAATATCAAATTTTGTTTTACGATCGGTAAAACGTTTACTGAAACATTTGAATTGATGAAAAAAGTTTATGGCGATGATTGTCTATCTCGTGCCAGAGTTTATGAGTGGTTTACACGTTTCAGAGATGGTTGTGAGGACCTAAATGACAATGAACAGTAAGTAATCACCGAAATCAGTAATCACCGAAAACTTCATTGAAATTGTTGGTAAATGTATCAAAAATGAACAGAAATCATCGTTGAAATTCATGGAATCGGAGTTGAATATCTACAAAACATCGATTTATAGCATTTTAACTGATGATTTGGACTTACGAAAGATCTGTGTTCGTTTCATTCCGCACTGAGTTTACTGAGAACCAAAAATTGCTCAGAATTCAATATTCCAAAGATCTCAATAAAAAGGCGAGGAAAGACGAGAACTTCCTTTACAACATTATAGCTGGTGGCGAAACGTAGTGTTTCCAACATGAGCCTGAAACTAAGCGTCAAAGTGCCGAATGGAAGACCCCAGACGAGCCACTAGCAATAAAACGCGTTTGGAGAAGTCAAAAATCAAATCGATGCTCATTTGTTTTTACGATTCGAAGGGAATTGTCTACAAGGAGTTCGTGCCAACTGCCAAACCGTCAATGCCATTTTCTATCTTTGCGTTTTGAAGCGTTTGTTGCACCGCTTCGTCGCCCTTAATACCGGAAGGGAGGAAGCTGGTGCTTATTGGCTTATTGTGTGAAAATGCACCATCTCATCGATTGACTCTTGTGACTGATTTTTCATTTACAATCAATCACTCACCGTATTCGCCTGACATGGGTTCTACCTATTTTGCGTCCGTAGAGGCCATCCAAAAGGCTTGTACCGAAATCTTGAAGGACATTCCAGTCAATGACCTGAAACACTCTTTCGAAAAACTTTTAGATCGCGCAAAATACTGTTTCGAGACCCGAGGGAACTATTTTGAATAAATAAACTCGAAATTGTCAGAAATAAACTCCTGTTGTTTCTATTTTAGCTCAGCCTAGTTTATTTTTGAATTTGCCTTGTACTTCAACGCCTTAGCCCAGTTTCTTTCATCAGTTGTAGCAAGAGCACTGTGTTGAATTGGTCTATTAAAAAATTTTTCGCTTTCTACAAATAATATAATACTTTTATGTGCCTTTATCAGCTATGAGCCCCGACAGAAACCGATTGAATGCATCATTTTTAAATGTCTTGATCGCTGTATGTAGCTGTTTATGTTTTAAGTTTAATTTGAATCTGAAATCTGAATATCTGCTTTGCAGCCAACGTTTCCGTAGTTTTCTTTTTTCTGCTATTAAGTTTCTGGTAAAGGGTGGATAGTTTTGCCCACTAGGTACCCGCTTTCGTGTGGGTGTACTGTTCCATGATGCCAACTGAAGTTGTTGCGAAAAACGAAGCTGTTATATTTGTCTAATTGCTCTAGCTGAAGTTGAAAATATTTCAATTAATATTTTTTACAATTACAATTTTGCAGTTTTTAACTGACACAATATTATATCAAAATTGAATGGGCTACAAAACTAAATACTCAGACTAAAAAGCAATTTTCGATTTGATTTTGATTTTTTTTAATTTTGTACAAGGTTTGAAATTTTATATTATATGTTTTTTTTTTGTATTATAAACTAAATAAAAAAATTGAAAAAAATAAAATAAATAAAAAACAAATATCAAGTCCATCCAATATGTCGCGCTGCTATTATTGCGAACACATGCGTACATATGTAATTATATACTTATAAAGAGGTGCAGGATATGAACAGGCTTCTATGTAAAAGCAAGATGTCGGTATATTCAACTTATTACATAGCTTGTAAAGTTTGGAATATTGTTAAGGCGAGATAAGATATATTTCAATTTAATTAAATTACCAAGTTAAGCCAGCGTTCATGTGGACGTCAAACCCTTTCTCATATTTATCTAATTATGTACTTAAAATCTATGACTCCCCTTATACACACAAATTGAATAAGACGAAATTCGGCCTAATCGCGCCAAATCGTAAGAGACTCACTAAGTATAATTTAGGAAAAAAAAGAAATGTTATTCTGGCCGTTGGTTTCTTTTTAAAAATGTTATATATTATTCAATGTTTCGATCTTTTAATAAAAAAAGTCACCTTCCAATTAGTTATGCAATATAACTTCATCAAATGACTTTCTTGATTACCTCTGGAGTAGCCTATCATTTCAACACAATTTTGCAACACATTTGCTACTACGAGTATTTGGTTTCGGTTCCTATTTCAGCAATAGAGCCATTCCATGTAGCACACTACATTCACTATAGCTCTCATCTTTCTAGGTTATAATCGGTATTACCGACTTAATTCGACTTAATCAACTCAGGAATTAAGTGTACCTAATGTGGATTGACAACTAGACTTAATTCTCATAATTGCAGACGATTAGGGAAATTCTCGATGGCAACATTGCCGAAAAATGAAAAGTAATGAAACTTTTAAAGAGAGGAACAAGAAAGACTGGATGCAATGCTAGTTTGCATTAACACGTTCAAAATTACATTAATTATTTGGATATTTCGGAGCAGTTTGAGAAATTGCAATTTAAGATTTTTTTAATAAATCATTATTTCTTAGTATCAGGTCAGCTAATACCATCGTTTACTGACACAACTATCCAATAAACGAATCAGCTGTTCAATAATCCGCGTGACAACTTTCTATTACGCTAAAATTTTAATCAGAATTAACTATGCCGTTAGTCCCGATTAACGATGTCGTCTGTCTTGGCTATAACACGCATTTGCAAATCAATCGAGCAGAAACAGGGTGTTTTTCATTGGTTTGCTGTAGGTATTTGCATATAACTCGAGAAGTTAAGTTCATAGTGGAAAACTTTCAGGGATTAAAGAGCACAGTCTCAGCTAGTAATAAAAAAAATCTAGGAGATATTTTCCACAAATAAAAAAAGTCCAAAAATTTTTAACAAAAAAATTAATTTATTTTCAAAAAGTTATTTTAAAAAGTATATTTTATCATCAAAAATTAAAAAAAAAATTAGAAAATGTTAAAAAAAGCGAACATAATTCACTTAAGAAAGTATGTACATTGAATAATTTTAAAAATTATAACTTTTTTTTTAATTATTTTAGCTTATTTCTTTTTATACTCAAACTAACGAATAAACCAATTTTCAGAAAATTTGAAGACCATATGCAATATACTTGAGTTACTTGACAAAGAATAGCTCGATAGCGCAACTGAATAATTTCTAACTTGTGGGCATAATATCAATATCCGACGATATTCTTTAAAAAAGAGTTAAAATACGTTTAAAGTTTCGGAACGGTACGCATCGGACTGAGGGAAGCAGCGCCAGAACCCAGCATAAATACACTGCGTTAAATAACTATAGCTCTGAGACTTATTGAGAATTTTTGATAATTCATCTATTTCTCATTTAATATTAATAATTTTTTCATGCAAATATTATATATAATTCATTCTCCTATAAAAAATATATAAATTCAAGTTACAAACTTTGTGCAAATTAAGAAAATTCAATAAATTTTCCCGAAAATCTCAAACTTTTTAATAAACATTTTTAGAAAAATTTCGAGTGCGCACTTTTGTAGCCCATTGAATTTGGGCATAATAGAGTTCAAGTTGTAAGTATAATATTTGCTGGCGGTGGGAGTAGAAATCTCCATACAACGAAAGTGCGATATTTCTTAAATTTTTAAAACCACTCAATTTTTGAGCAACTTAAAACTAGCACTTTATTTAACCAAAATTCAATCGGTTATAAAACTGTATACTTGAAATATTTCTAAAAATTGGAATTTGAAATTTCCACAATTGGCCCTTAAAGAATATTTAAAATTCAGAAATACATATGTATGTGTGTTGATCCCTTAATTTTTGTTATGATAAGAATTAAAATTCCACCCTATATGTATATGAAGAAAAATTCACAAAACTACAAACCATTTTTAATACTGACATACCCAAATACACTCTCCTATGCATGCATATACATGTGCATGTGTGTATGTTACCATCATTCCCCAATGCATTTAAATTAGTTATGTTTATGACAGAAAGAAATGCAAAAACTAACCATCAGGAAGCATCCAATTTAACGCTAAAGATATTGCGAGACTTCATGGTCATATACAAATGGATTATGTCCACTTTCAAGCATCCACAAATGTCACAATTTCACATTCACTTTTGCAATAAGGCAGGTATTCATAACGCAACAAAACATAAATGAAAATATAAACATTTGGACAATGCAATAAAATACTAAATAAGGTAATTGCGACAATACCCAAGCATATTACATAAATAGGCAATTATAATTCGCTACGGTGGCATCAACGGTCAAACCAAAGTGGACAAATACTACATGGCAGGAAATTTGACAGCGAAAGACAATGAAAAAGAAAATAAGAGGAGTTGATAGTAAGCAGAGTGCGTGAGCCTTCAAAAGAGTATGGCTGTGGGTGTGTGTATGTATGTTTGAGTTCCGTGGCTAATCTATGGCAATAATGATAAATATAAAATGATAATAATATACCTAAAGAGAACATATAAATATCCATGGATATATACATTTTTATATGTACGTAAAGGTGTTTACTTAAGAGCCAAGTATAAATAGTTTAGCAACTTAGTCATCTAAATATCTTCATTGTATGCTGGAGTGAAGACACAATCTCTTCTAGATTCCAACAATAGTTAAATCTAATTGAAAATTGGAGTGCCGGAAAGGGCTTGTTAACAAACCGACTGAAACCATGGTGAAAAGAATTCAGAAAATGTTGCCAAGATCAGACCATTAACCGCCTCTCAGCGAATTTGAAAGAATCAGCTGATGGGCTGACGTAGCGGCGGTACTTAACCGGTTTGTTTACGAAGAAAACTAAGAATGTGTTAGTGATATACGACAAAAATTTACACAATGCCACTTCGTTGCTCTCTGAAGATCGACAGATTTGAAGAGTGTGTGAAATGATCGTGCAGAGTTCGGTTGGTGATGATTCTTGACGTGGCAGTGGAAGTTCTCCTCACAATTATATTTTTCACCATAGTTATTGGCCAAATCTGGTAAATCTATTATCCTTGGCTGTAGAGGGCCTTGTGACGTAGCAGCCGAAATTGTTCGCAGAATTTTGTTTTTCAGCATAGCAGATTGGCCAAACCTGGCAATCTATCATCCTTGTACTGCAACTTATTACCTACGTTCGTTTCTCGCAAAGAATGCCAACTTTACCAAGCTCACCGTGGGATACACTAAAATTGAGTTTGCAAGAGGTGAAATATACAGTAGTAACTCACTCTAGAAAAAAGATTGAAATGAAGTTGAAGGTTTTGTGGAGGAAAGCTAAATGAGTAGATTCAGGTGAAAATTTTGTATTGCTTTAAAAGAATAAAACATTTCGCTACATTTTAGAGGATCGTGCTAATGTGACAGTCATTGGCTGAATATGAAATCGTATCACTTTGGGTAAACTGCATCGTCTGATAGGGTGACCACCTCGGGGGATATGCGTACCTGTTCAGCAGATGTTATTGCCGTCATTATATACAGTATGCTTCACTACATTTTAATTGAAGCGTAGAACTTTTGTGATTGCATTAGAAGAAGGTTTTTTGACTTTTGAGTGTTCTCGGACCATTGCTGAATAAATTAATTCTCCAATTCCCTAATATATTGCTACTGGAATTATTATACTGCACGCAATACAGACGTTATAATTCTACACAAGAATTCCTATTGGTTTACTATAACAGCCTCTTGAGTTTACTATACTGATGGATCTGACCATTAACCATTGTAATATTTTGAAAAAAATAACAGAAACATCTTGCAAAAAGCCTATACTCGATCCTATAGTAGGTAGAGTTTTTCGAAATTAGAATCAGAATATATAATAATGAATAAAACTTTAACTGAAATTGTTTGTGTATGGTGCGGCTACCCAATTTTTAAGGCGAAAATAGTGAAAACAGTATATGTGAACTAAATAAGAATGTGGGTAGCACTCAGTTCTCATCCGAGGCTTTGTTTTCGTTTTCACTGGAGATGACTTTTACGTGATGGGTCCCAAATTCAACGCACAACCAGATATCCTGGGTTGTTTCGACTTCTCACATTAGCTCGCTACTGAACAGATGTTCGGAAGTTAACCAGGCGATACTTGGCGAAGCACGGAAGTCGTTACCTGCTTAGGCCAAATCCAGAAGAATCGTCTTGGCCACTTCCAAGTAAATGGCGATGAGGACTTTCCCCACTTGCGTGAACTTCTACATATGGAAACATTCTCTATATTGATATCATCGGCCTTAACAACTGCGTTAGTTGTGCCTTTTTAGTTTGGAAAAGAATGGGAATGGTTCTGGTGGTTAACGAGGACAAAACGAAGTACCTCCTGTCATCAAACAAATAGTCAGCGTACTCGCTAATCGGCACACACGTCACTGTTGATAGTTATGATTTCGAGGTGGTAAAGGACTTCGTTTATCTATGAACCAGTCAAACATCGATAACAATGTCAGCCTTGAAATCCAACGTAGAACCTATCTTGCAAACAAGTGCTAATTTAGACTAAGTAGGCAATTGAGTAGTAAAGTCCTCTCTCAACGAAGAAAACTAACACTTTATAAGGCTTTCTATATGTCCGTCATAACGTATGGCGCAGAAGCTTGTACGATGGCAATATCTGATGAGGCGTCCCTTGGAGTGCTGAGAAAGATTTTTGGACCTTTACGTTGTACGGGGATATAGACCTTGCCCTGCGAATAAAGATCCAACGGCTTCGTTGGCTGGCTCATGTCATACGAATGGATACAAACGCTCCGGTTCGATGCGGTACCAGTTAGTTTTGGCAGAGAAAGAGGAAGGGCCCCTCTAAATTGGAAAAATCAGATGGAGGAGGACTTGACTTCACTTGGTGTGTCTACCTCGATTAGGAATTGGCGCGCTTTGTTAAACTCAGCCAAAATCGCGTAAGCGGTTATTACGCCAATCAAGAAGAAGAAGAAGAAGAAGTGGGTGGCACGCAAATTATTATTGGGAACTTTTTAATTCAACCTCGTTGCTATTTGTTTTTTAATTCAGAAAGTACTGGAATTTCTTTGCAATTTAAAGTATGCCCCCTAAAATGGAAAGAAATATAACGGGCAACTTCATTCTGAGCAATTTTGTTGGACTTTGGATTATTAAAGAAAAACTAAAATTATATTTAACTTGACAATGCTTCGACATGTTAGGAGCTAGCTCGACCTAAAAAATCAATAAAAGTTAACCGCTATACTATGTACTATATAAATTGTTACACAAAACTAATTTAGAATACTATACATTACAGATTCTTGTCTGCCATGCAAGGGTAACTAAATAGTTATGATTTTTATGGCCACTAAGGGATATTAATACCAGCCGAATGTCGCGAGACACACAAACTAATCCGAAAGAAGATCGGAGAGATAAAGCTGTTTGAAACATACCTAGCTTCATACATAAATGCGTACAGAAACGTAGCAAAAAAAAAAACAAAAACAAACGAAGAAAATCGGAATACAGGAAAGACTCGACAATTATTGTGGTCAATAGCTTAAATGTGGCGTAAATTGGCGATGCATGGAATAATTACACACTCGCACATATATATGAAACTCAATAAACCATAAAAACGTACGAGTAGCTGTTAAAGGTAAGTAGCGTTGCCCTCAAATGCATACACCTATATACATCTGTGTATATATGTATGTGTGGGTACATATATATTTGCTCCGGTGTGGTTGTCTTTGCGATTGTGTGCGTTTTTAATTGGAACGCAAAAATTTTATTGCTTTTTATATGCGAAAGCTGGCAGGACCTGAGCGCGCACACATACACATCCGCACTCAAATGCACACAGACATTGCGTGAAAGGCCGCTAACAAAGAAAAAAATATTTTACGGAGGCAAAGAAGTAAACCGAAAAGCGCTGCCAATTAGTTTCGAAAAGTATCGATGATGTTGGCGTGAATAGCGTGGCGCTTAATGGGCATTCGCATACACCTCATATGCGCATAACTACTCGCTGCTCATCCCTCTCTGATGTGCTCATACTGCACACATTACTTGCCTTTTTGCAACGATGAATTGCTCGCCAAGCAGCCTGCGGTAAGTTTGAGTATGTATTGGTGTTGGCTGCTGGTTGAATATGAGGACGAGGGGCAGGTTGAGAATGAGGTAGCGGCTGAAGCTATGGGTTTCCTAGCACCGTTTGCTTTTCGACGCTAATTATGGCTCAATTTCACTGCTTGCATAGATATCTGAAAATTATGGAAATTTGCGTTTTGCCAGCTGCAACTGTATACTCGTACAAGTATATGTAGGAGCTTTCTCTATTTGTGTATGTAGACGAGTGCATGTTTGTTAAGTGTAAGAAAATTTTAATTTCCAATCGCGCGCGTACGTGGAGTCACCGAGAAAGCCAATTAACTTGGCAAAGCAGCAGGCATTCGGTAGTAATTTTGCCAAACTGGCATCCTTCACGCCACTCCGCGGCACTCCATACCAGCTAAGGCAATCAGCTGTATGGCCTTTGCTCCCAGACGCGAAACTTTGTTGACGCTGGGCGAGCGTTTGGGAGATGAATGTGTTTTATTGACGACGTGACGTAATTGCAGGCATAAATTAATTTCACGACCGAAAATTGTGTTGTTTTCCTATTAAATTGGATGCGTGCGTGGCGGGGGAGAACGTGGGGTGAAAGTGGTAGTGATGTTGGTGCGGGTGTGGGTGTGGGTGTTAGAGCTGTTGTTGCTGTAGCCGACAATAGTGTTGTTCTTATGCTATACCCTGCATTTGTTAGTTGTGTTATTACGCTTAGCAGCAATTTCATGGTTCGACTTGTCGTTTAACTTTCACACTCACACCTCAGTTTTGCGCCGAAATAAATATATGGCCTACGCCTTTCGTAGTTTTATTTTATTTATTTCGTTCTTTCTATGCAAGTGACTTAATGTCACCAAGGTGAAAAGGTGTCCAACAATCGGGTGCTAATAAAGCTGAGTATTGTAAAGTATGTGCGCCTTAATGTATGCAAGTAGTAGCCCAAGAAATCTTCATTCCCGCACAAAGCTGCAATAGTAGCCGTTGTAGGCAATTTTCTTGTCTTAAATATGCCACTAAAAACCATTAATTCTCGTTAACCTGCAGCACAGTCGAATGACCCAACCCCTCACTACATTTGTAGCACTCTTTGCCAAAAAGGTGGGGAAGTTATACGGGCGCTTGTGTGTATGTGTGTGTAGGTTCAAATAAGTTTCTTGGTTGTATTGGTCAATATTGTTTTGGGGACAGATTTTTCGTTGCGGCGTTTATATTAATTTACTTTATATTTAGGTGAATTAATTAGGCAAAAAGGTGAAAATTAAGATGAATGTTTCAATTAGAATTTTTCGGTTATATTGCATGCCTATAACAAGAAGAAAAAGGGATATTATGTAAAGGGGTAGTTTGGGTAAGCAAACTTATATATTCATTCATTTCATTGAAAAGTTAAATTTAATGAACGAAGACACCAAGCGTGAACCTTCAACTTAAATGGTGTATTTTAGAAATAAATCATAAGAAATAAGTAGGTCGAAATAAAAGTTTGATGTTGTTGAAAAGTTTTAAATTCATAGATTTACTGTTAAATATTTTAATAAAAATTCATGTACCTTCAAATTTTCCATGCCCCTTATCTGCTATTTATTGCAAGTTTCAATATAGTCTTCCAATGTATAGTCTTAAATATGGTCTCAAATATAGTCTTTTCAATGGTGTCTTTTTAACACAAAGCAACATACTCGGAATTTTAGCGGAATTTTAAAGGCACCTAGACACTGCCAAATCTGCTTGAAATTGTTTCATATTTCTACGTACGTGTCTGTGACGAATTGTCTGACGAAGCTTCGTAGCAAGTGAAAATTTTAGGATCTTTGTGTTTTTTTTGGAGACTGCTTTCCGATATTTTGTGCGAGAATTTCAATGTGTGATGCCAGCGGCTGTAATCGTTAGAAATTAAAATATATTAATTAAAATTTAATTATTAGTATCTGATTTTTTTCGAGCATAATTAATTATTATGCTATTTACTGGTTTTTTCGTTTTTGATTAAAAGTAAGTATTTTCGATTTTTATCTTCTCTTTCATAAATAATGACTTCGTTTTGATTTAAATATTTTTCATAAATAGTAATGATTATTATTCGATTTTAATTTTTTTAACGCAAGAAAAGCACTCAGCTTCCGATCTTTTTTCACAGCATAAACTCCGAAATCGTAGACTATATGAACTATTGACCACCATTCGGAAGTGCCGAGGTTCGAATCTCCGTGCATGAAACATCAAAATGATAGAAAGAGTTGTTTCTAATAGCGGTCGCCCCTCGGCAGGTAAGGGCCAACCTCCGAGTGTATTTCTGCCATGAAAAGGGTCTTTATAAAAAAAAAATATTTGCCGTTCGGAATCGGCTTGAAACTGTAGGCCAGTCTATTTGTGGAGCTCTACAGCTCGGCTAAACATCCAAAAAGGGCGTAAGCGTCAATTATTTATTTTTATTTTATATACACTATTGAACTGAAATTTTATGAGAATAAATCTACGTTTGGGTGTCCGGTGGCATACTTAGATTTAAAATTTGAAGTTTCTTACTAACCGCTAGCTACCTCATAAAAGAGAACGGCAACTGGACAACTATCAGTGCAGAAACACTAGAATTACTAATGCAGACACACTTTCCAGGTTGTCTCTGCAACAAAGACAGTAGAACTCAAACTATAGTTCACAACGGTAATCCCCCAACAGATTTCATAACGGAGGATAACATAAACTTTGCCATTGGCAGCTTCAGACCTTACAAATCGCCAGGTTCAGACGGAATCATCCCCGCTGATCTGCAACATACAAGAGATATGATCGCATCTATACTCGCCTTAATCTTCAAGGCGGCGATACGACTCAATTATATCCCCAAAAAATGGGCGGAAGTAAAAGTGGTATTCATTCCCAAGGGAGGGAAAACCACACAAGTGGTGAAATAAGAGCTACGGTCACGGCAAAATCCTGGCTGGCACTTCGGAGATTCCCGGATTGGTGGACTATGCACTCCCGCCCACACTTGCCATTACATCGTTCACGACCCTCCTACCCTCAAGGGAAGAGTGGGAACGGGACGATGTAAGACAGGGCGAGTCTATCCAGGTATACACAGATGGCTCAAAGCTCGAGGGCAGGGTGGGCGGAGATGTATACTCCGAGCATCTGGGAATCTCCTTCAGTTTTCGGCTCCCCGTCTACTGTAGTGTCTTTCAGGCCGAACTGATGGCAATAACGAAAGCCGCGACACTGGTACAGTGTGATGCGATATCCGCAAATGGCATCTACATTTTCACTGACAGCCAGGCGGCGATAAAATCCCTCACAAAACAGTCGACAACCTCCAAGGTAGCCATGAAATGCCGCACATCTCTTAACGAGATGGCTGAGTCATTTCGCCTAAGGATAATATGGGTTCCTGGCCATCGCGACATTGAGGGTAACTGTAGAGCCGATGAACTAGCGAGACTCGGCACCAAGTTGACCGATGAGTGCATAGACAATGACATAGGCATTCTCTTACGAACATGTAAGCTACTTATCCTTGAAGAAATCGTAAGGAAAGCAAACGAAAGATGGCGCAATGAAGCCACCTGCAAAATCGCCCATCAACTGTGGCCGACTTTTAGTGCTAAACGCACAGAATCTTTGCTAAGCCAAAATAAACACAATCTTAGCACACTGATTTCAGTCATAACGGGACATTGAATAATAGGTAGGCACACGACTTCTGTAGAAGTTGTCTTGATGAGGAAGAGTAGGAGACAATCTTGCACCTTCTGTGCCATTGTCCTGCTCTATCCAGACGGAGATTTGCTATTCTAGGCAAACAATTTTTTAAGGAATTGGAAGATCTCAGTTTCACAGAAATAGGAGATCTTCTAAAATTTTTGAAAAGCGCACAATGGGTTTAGGAGAAATAGGGAAAGCTCCCCCACGCGGTATCACAATGGGCTATGAGCCTGAGTGTGTCCCACAAGACAATCGTTTCAACCTAACCTAACCTAACCTACTAACCATATGAGCATATGAGCGGGATTGAGCCGCGTTAGGTTTGCTATACGTGTGGGTTATTTAGTCACGTCGCAGTGGACGGGTGAGCGAGTGCGTTCGCAATCCAAACGTAAGAAACTTTCAGGCATTGAAAGTAAGACAACTGATTCGTGTGCAACTGCTTATCGTAGATTTTGTTCACGTTACAATATTCGACGTTTACGTGGTGCCACAAGATTTGATTCGTTCATGGATGCGAAGGACAAAAAGTTCGGTGGTTAACAAGCAACGCCGGGCTCAGTCGGATATCGAGAACAAATGAAAATATTGAACTCGTCGCTAAAAGTTCGCACGACACGCCAGTCCGAGTCCAAGAGATCAGCTGCTCTGGGACTTCCAAAATTATTGTGCATGTAATATTAAGGAAGGAACTTAGACTTCACCCTTGCTAAATTAAAATCGTGCAAGCGTTTATGCCTAATTATGACAATTTGCGTAAATATTATATTTCTGCGATACAATGTTCGGGCAATTTCGTAGGTAAACACTACCTTTTGTAGTGATGAAGCCCTTTTTCAAAAACCACCCAGCGGTGGCTAAAAAACAATATTCCTGGGTTCAAAGCTGCAGAAGATTTGCCGTCCAGATCTGAATTCGTTGGAATACATTTTGTAGTCAGAATTGGAGAACATGGCTTATCGAAGACCTCACAGAAATTTGGAGAGGCTGAAACTATCGTTGGTTGAGCAGCGACGTCAATATGGAAATCAAGCGTGCTGCAATAGCAGAATCTGCTAATCGTTTGAAGGCTTGCGTAAAAGCAAATGGTGATCATTTTGAATGACAATGTAAAAATTTGTTTTTACGATTTACATGATTAAATAAAACTCACTTCTAAAAAAGTATTATTTACATATCTATAACGGATTTAACTTGATCAAGAACTTATGGCAGGATTAGTCCTATATACACTATATACACTTATTATACCTATATACACTTATATAATATGCAATTCTACGCGCATGTGAAATTTTTCCTGGATAATTTTTACTGCCATAAGGTGTAGTTTATTTTTAAAAATGTATTTTGGATGTCAAGAAATGTTATATCAACTGATTCATAAGCATGAGCTGTGTATATTAAGTTCCGCAATAAATTCTACTCACATACTTGTATGTGTATGACCCTCAGCATATGGCCTGCTCACTGAAATTTCTCTACTCATCTCTCAAGACCAGACAATCGCAAAGACATTTTGTTAAACTCAGCAAAATTCACTTCTGAGCGTGTCTATCAAAACCAAATAAATCAACATCGTGCACTGGCTGATCATAAGCAATAATTTCAACGAGACAATGGAGACACAAAGCCGGTAGTTAGTCGTTAGCAATTTACGTAAAAACTTTACGAAATCACGTACGCTGTCACTTTTGAAGATGCATAAACCATAAAGTAAGAACACCAATGCCAGCACTAATGCCAATGCTGTCAATAAGAGTAGGTACGCGTCGATTGGTACGAGTAGTGTGAAAAGTTCAGTGGAATGGGCGCAATGGCAATTGGAAAATTGGCAAATGAAAATGGACGAGTGAGTGAACGAGCGAATGGCGAATAAGAAGCCATTTGCAGTTGACTAACGAGCGTGTTCATCTTGCAGAATGTCGGATTAATTGGGTGGCAATGAATGTGGCCATACAAAAGTAATAACTCTTCGATTGTGGTCATACAAAATATACTTTACTTATGCTTAAGATAATAAAGTCAGAATATGTATGAGTGTGTCCAACATGGGTTGTAGCGAGCAGTCTCCATTGCTTTATTCCTTCAATGGTTAAAAGTGCATTGGAATCGAAATCCTGCTAATGCGATTTATGGCCAAATTTAAATGTTAACGTTAATTAAATTTTCGTCACCAACGATTGCTCTGAAGGGGGGTAAGTGGGTGTGTGTATGTGGGAGTGTGTGAACTGCCAAGCTGCTTAACATATGCCAGCCGACGTACAAAACAGCTTTAGCTACAATCAGTATTCGGGAGTATTATTTTCCTGTGACAAAACCAAGATGTTGAAACCACTTTTAGGCTCTTTAGGCACTCCAAAGTTGACACCCACCCTTATGACCAAATCTCTGTCCGCATTTACCGCATTTGTTTGATATTTACCCAATAAATTGTTAGGTATTTCATGCGTGTGCATTTCACGCAAAAGGATACAAAATTCCAAAACGAATTCGTTCACATGGGTACCTATGTTACAGCGGGAGGAGTGGAAGTGCGCCTGAAAGTCACTGACAAGATTTATAGCCGCATGCGAAAAACCAACGTCGACGAACTTGAGTGGAAAAATGCGTAATATGTATGCATATATGGAAACCTCTATTATGTATTGTACAACTGTATTTACGTGTGAACATATATTATTTAACTATACATATTTACATGCACTTTTGTATGGCACACCTACCCGCATATGGATGAGTTCGTATGTACAGTCGTATTTTATTCCAATACCAGATAGTGTAGTGGTATGAAATTTTCGAATTCAAGCATTTACGGTTGCGGCCGTGTACCTATGTCTGGACACTAAAAAATTAGAATTTTAACTCAACTGGATTTTCTAAAAAAAAAAAAAAAATAATATATTTTTTTGTTATGAGTACCCCTTTATGTGGCGAGTGTTATTTCACAAATGGAGGGATCTACAGTTTTCTCTTTTGAGGAAAATACTGACCTTGGCCGGTATAAACCCTTAAATGTGGTTAACTCAACCATTTAGTTTAGTTTAGATTAGACAAAAGTGCTTGAAGTATTTTATTAATATATTTCATTGCTGCCCTTACCATTTTTTGCCATCAAAATACCAATACAGTGATACAAACTGTCGAATATCAAAATCGATATATTTTTTTCTAAAGAAAAAAAATCCTCAGGAGCATTCGCCTACTACCTTGTCAAACGGTACATGCATTCTTGGTTGCGATGTTCACCGTTCACGAGTGAGAATATCAATTCTTTCCAAATAATTGCAATTCCTTTAGTGTAACTTAACGAATACGTCTTTGGCGTATTTTCGTAGTCAAAAGGGGCTTTTTTGACAGAACGTCAAGTGGTAAGTGCAACACTCTGAAGCCTTTGATGAACTGATTTTGTACAAATTCAAAACTCCCACCTTATGCCTTGGATAGTTCTTAACCTATTCTTAAAATCAATGCTACCCGAGATTCCTTCTCCTGCCAATCATTTCGACACGTCCCGATATAGCTTTCCTTATCACATATCTGGCGTCCTCATAAGTCTCCTAGAAAAATCCCTCGGCGGACTCGTCAAATATTAAGTTTTTACTTTTTTCCTGGTTGCTTACTTTTCATTCTTCAACCTCTATGATCTAAAAAAGCACATATGGAAAGTAAGTGAAATTTTTTGTGAGTCCGATTCTATAATATTTTAGGTACAATTTTGTTCAGATATTTATACCCGTAACCGTAAATGTGTAATATCTGTACCTTAAAGAGGGAAGAAGTACTGTAGTTCAGAACAGACATGGAAGTTCTTAAAAATTTTACTTTTTGTAATCAAAGTTTGCAAGATCAACTTCAATAAAAAATACCAATTGACATGTCTCAAAGCAGACTTGGAGTACTAAGTGTTCAATGACGGTTGCGTCTCTTTAATATTCATCTTCCCAGCGATACGAGTATCTAGGTGTTCTGATACAAACTCCCATAGATAAAACGCTACAACTGAAAAGGATTAACAGTATACGAGTATAATATAGTTAGTAGTTCGTTCAACTTGCAAGAGCCTATTGCAAGAGCTGATGTCACATTGATTATAAAAACTTTTAGATGTGTGCCGCAGGTTGCTCCGTTTCCAACCTTTTATTTTGACCCAGCGATCTATTGCAACTATGGCCTTGCAATATTTTTTGCTTGGAAAAACTTCCAAAAAGTTTACTAAAAACAAAATTGCAGCGCTTAAAATACGAGTATGTGCTTTCGAGAGACATTTAGAGAGCTTTTAAGAACTCAGTTGGCGCTCGACCAGCACTATGGTGTGGAAACCCGAGCCGATGCACTTGCAACACAACAAGTAATGAACAAGATTGAGATGGCGACGCTGTGATGAATCACAGGGTATACTCGCAGAGATCGTATGCGAAACGAAATAATTAGAGAGATAAGCGACACACAGACATTGCTCGGCTCCAATACGAAGAAGGCAATGGAAAAACCACGTGCTACGCACGCCCGAAATCATGTTGGCTGAATCAATACATAATTATGGAGAAATCGACGACTATAACGCCCCCCAAAACATTGGAATGAGTGTTGGACATCCAGCTCGGTCAATAACTAGTATCTTTTTACATGTAAGTCTAATAAATTGCATATTTTATATCAAAATTATTGGATAATTTAATCCTGTTCCTTCTGTTATTATTAACATCCAACGTAGGACCTCTCTTGCCAAAAAGTGCCACTTTGGACTAAGTAGGCAAATGAGTAGTAAAGTCCTCTCTCGACGAACATAACTAATACTCTACAAGGCTCTCATTATGCCCGTCCTAAAGTATAGCGCAAAAGCGTGAACGATGACAATATCCGATGAAGCGTACCTTAGAGTGTAAGAGAAAGATTATGCGGAAGATGTTTGGACCTTTGCACGATGGCGATGCCGAATATCGCGGGCGATGGAACGATGAATTTTACGACGACATAGACATAGCGCAGCAAATAAAGATCCAGCGGCTACAGTTAGCTTTATTCATCAACTTAATTTGCATCGAGAGAAACGCAATCACTCCAGCGCCGTTCTAACATTTCAGTACCACTTTTGTAGAACGATTTATCTTTTGCCTCAACATAGACAGGAATAGCAATAACCTTTTCATTCGAGTGAAATTTCTTACCGGCGAGTATTTCTTTTAACAGCCGCTAGTGGCTTGGAGTCAAATTTGGCGAATACGGTGAATTTGGGAGCAATTCGAAGTTCAATACATGTAGTTTTGCCATTGTTTTGATTGGCTCAGAATCATCGTTCTGGTTTTTTGTCAAAAGTTAGCAAACGCGGCACCCACTTTGAACAGAACTTTCTCATAGTCAAATGCTTCTTTTGATATCTTTACGATGTCTGCTAACTCACACTAACTAGTGCCATCCATGTATTAAGGACTTTTATCTATCTATTATCTAATGGAAGTGTGACCGCTATAACTTAGAAACAATTCGACCATTTCGATTCTAACAAATTAAGTAATTGCGGATTTTTTTTTTAAATCAAAGACAATTTTTTCATGGAACTAAATAACTTTACTCTGTAATGTATTGCCCATTTTTATCAGTGACTTTTTGCCATCTTTCAGGCGGCATTATAATCCCACGTTTATAAAACTTCTGGTTTTTATTAGCAAAAAACTGAATCACGTACGATTTGACATCATCATCATTATTGAAATTTTTACCATTCAAGGAGTTTTGTAAAGATCGGAACAACAAGTAATCAGATGGTGCAAGGTTAAGACTATATGGTGAATGTGGCAAAACATCTCAACCAAGCTCCAATAATTTTTGCCAAGTGGCCAAAGATGTGTGTGGCCTTGAATTGTCATGATGAAATACAACACCATTTGTCAATTCGGGTCGCTTTTCAAAGTAGGCAATTCCTTTGTAATCCCACCAATCTGATTACAAAACCTTCTTTTGATGAATATCAACTTTTTATGTTGTTTGAGTTGGATCACGATCTTTTCCGCTTGATATTGTTGTAAACAACCCATATTTCATCGCCACTTATCAGTTGTTTTAAAAACGGAACATTTCTATTACGTTTCTTTAGCAATGCGCAGCTGTTAATGCTTTGCGTTAAAAGCATTTCTTTCAGTTCGTGAGGAACATAGCCAAGTTGTTTTAAGTGGTTTTCAATGCACGTATGTGATATATGAAGCTTCTCTGCAATCTCACGTGTTGTACTGCGATGATCCGAATCGATTATTGCTTTGATTAGGGAGTCATCAACTTCAACTGGTCGACCAGAGCGTTTCTCATCTTTGAGTGAAAAATCACCAAATCAAAATTTGGCAAACCAATTTTGATAGTGCCGTTATGTGAAGGCTTCGTCACCATAAACAGCACATAACTGTTTATGCGCTTGCGATGCGGTTTTCCTTTTGAATAAAAAAGCAAAATATGACGAAAATGTTCCTTTTGATTTTCCATTTTTCAACGAACGCCAAAGGAAAACTACGAAACCGATCAAAAAACTTTTTTTACTGATTGATAGCTTAATTGCCAACTATCAAATAACAAAATGTGTTTTACATTTATACTACGTCTGCAAACCTAAAAATTCAACTGAAGCCATCTATGAGTGAAATCCGCAATTACTTAGTTGACAACCCAATATATTGTATGAGTTCATAGTCAGCACCATTAGCTATAATGGCTTCAGATCTTCGAGTCATACTTTGTGTTACTTTCTGCGCAAGGTGTGGAGGTAAGCGGCTCCAAATTATTAAAATTTGCCTTGATAACTGTTACGCCGTCCATATTTGTTTTTATTTCAGCTTTTAACTATTGCCCAATCATTTTCAATAGGGTTGACAACAGATTCACACATTCCACTTCCGCGAAAAGCATATACCTATTTAGCAGCAATTAATTTTAAAGGAACTTCAAGTTTGAATTTTGCCAGTCGTGCTTCCATTAGACAGACTATACCTTTTTCATTATGTGTCTTTGCTCACTACAGCCCACTGTGCTGCCACTTTGGGTGTACATATGTATGTATGTGTCGATTTTGCCGCAGTGTTGCTACTTCTTGAATTTAATTAGAGAATTTCTCGGGTAGTAATTAGAAGATTCTTTTTACATGCGCGGGAATTTCGCAATTAAAACCTTTTTGATAAATTACACACGAGGATAATGTATGCTGTGCTAGTGCCCTTTACAATGTAGCTTCAACCGTTACCTACCACCAATGATGAGGATGACGAACGCTTCTTTGCGCCCGTAATGCAGCACCAGCATAAGAATGCTTCGAGCGTTTCTTAATATACGAGTATGTTTTTTTTCGTTGTGTTTGGCCGGGGTGAAGAATTTTTGATGCTCCAGTGAACTGTGTTGTTGCTTGAAGCTCCCACAACTACTTAGTCCTTGCACACTACTATGTAAGAGTATACTCGATGTTGGCAAAACCCGGTTGCGTTCCACTTGACATAAACAAGCACCATGTCAGCGGCATCCTTTTGTGCTGCAGAATGTTGGGAACGTAGAATTTACTTAAGCAACAAAGTAGAAAAGATTTATTTGTGTTGACTTGTATAGGAACACATTTTAAGCCAAATGCTTGGAATAGCAAACAAGCAGCTAAATGAATAAATATATGCATAAGCAATTGAATGTGAAAATGTATACGTTTTTTCTTTGCTGACTGAAGTTAACCTCAAAACTTCATTTACGCAATTACACAAGTTATTCGATTGTAAGCAGCAATTGCTGGAGTGAGCTGACTTATTTGTAGGAACATTCCTTTTTCGCTTTCAAATATCTACTTGTATTGCATGTACATATGTACCCGAATATGTATGTAAACATTTATAAGAGTATATATAGTATGTAGATAAGTGACATAGAAAAATATGTACTGCGTTTGCGTCGTAGAGCAATCAAGCAGACAATGGCTCATAATGAAAATACGCGATAGCTTCATAAAAGGGCGCCCTTCTACCACACGCACACTTTACTAACAGCAAAACGGTAGAAAAGTGCAAATAAAAAATCCTTTTTGTATGGGTATGAGTATGAGTACAGTGGAAAATCCTGCGAAAGGCTTAAGCTAAGTCTGACAAACACCTGAGACATTCAATTATGCCAACGACCAAAACCTTATTCGCACACACCCAGTTGTAAGCACACTTTTACAAGCAGGATACATGCATACATACATACATATTCAAAGCAGTAAAGAAAAGCATGAGTACTCCAATATTGTCAACTGCGGGAAAAGGTATGTGAAAGTGAAAAAAATCCAAATATATATGTAACAGTGTATATGTAAACTAAATGAATGTAAATCAAGAAAATTTAAAAAATTTCAGTACATTTTTGTAAATGTCATACCCTTCACACTTGTACGTATGTATAAAAACATATCGAGTATTCGTAGGAAAAACATAACACAGTGAGGAAGCAAAACTCTTAAAAATCAATGCG
>JAYXIM010016569.1:0-62771 GCA_037575425.1 Anastrepha fraterculus
TCCTAAACTTCTCTTGCTCTACATCCGAAATTAAATTGTTTGGTATTTACAATTGTCGCTTGCACAACTGATGCGGTTATGATGAACTATGGGAAAGGTTTTGGTAGAAGGTTTTTGAAAAGTAAATGAACACATTTGAGTGAAGCTGCAGGGCTCAATGCACTACTCGGCAGCAATTTATTTTTGTTTTCGCTTATTATTATTTTTCCTTATTCACAACTGCACAAAAAGTTTCACTAAAGTTTTTATTAAGTATATTAATAGCTGATAGAGACTATCTCAAGGTGCTTTTGCAGTAAATTTCACTGGCCGTTTGCCTGTCGCAAAGTTCATTGGACATTTTTCAGTTTATCTGCGCGGGTAGCAATTACTAATAATTGGAATTGTTTTCGTAGTTTAGTGGCTTATTCGATATCTTTCGCCGTTGGCATAGCAAAGCAAAAAGAAAAAAATCATAATTTACGCACGCTGTTGAACCAGAGTTCAATATTAAAAATGTTTTCTTACAAATTTTAAATGGCTTTTATCGGAAAGCCAAAAGGCTTTGCGAACTTGCACTTCGCCGCCAAAGAAAATAAAATTTAAAATAGCCAGTTTTCTAATATTAATATTATATTAAGAAATGAAAATAGACCAATAGTGTAAGAGTATGTAGACGAGATATCACGACAAATCGAACTCAAACTCCATTTCCTGGAAGGGAAGCCAAAATACAAAATACGCAAAGCAACCTAAGGTTCTACCTACAAATTCAGGTGGCTTATAAAATGTTTTGAGACCCGAGCGGTTTCCTCTAAGAATAAGCAAGGCAATCAAACACATCTCTGCTCTTCTCATTGTTGAGGTTGGAGAATATGAGGCGAAAGTTCAGTTCACAGTTTACAAGTGTCCGCTCGCTTCCTTAATACTTCCATAACGCAACCCGAAGCATGTTGAAAATAGTTTCTAAAATTTAAGCAGAGCCCAGAAAGGCAGGAAAAGAACTAATCGGGGTAAAAATATACCAGAAAAAGAGTACTGATTTGAGCTACAAGTAGTTGATTCTTTTTGTAAGCAATTTACTATTTTGAATAACGTTGAACCCGCTGGGCCGATATCTACTAATAAATTTTGACTTGCAGAAGTTGGTCCTACAGGCTTTGGCAAACTTAGTCATGGTGTGATACTCAGTTGGACAGCACATAAAAATAATATAATCATTTTATGGACGTGGTCGTTTTGACAGAGTTATATTTGCGAGCTGCGGGATTTTTCTGCCAACATTTTTACCTACACGGGAACCGTAATAAGCGAAACTGCCGCATTAGCGTACTGAAAATCAGCATTTTAGCAAAGAACATTAAGAAAAAACTATGCCTGCTCAACAAGTCATGATGAATATTATCCTGATTTTATAACCAACTTTTTATGACCTGAATTAGATGCCATGAACGTGGACAATATGTAGTTCAATAGGATGTGCCACTTGCCACACTGTGCATGAAAGAATGCCCCAATTGTGAACGAATTTTCCAGGACGCTTTGTCTCACAAAACAACGAGTTCAATTAGCAGCCGAAATCTTGCGATTTGACACCATTGGACTTCTTCCTCTGGGGCTGCGTAAAAAAGTATGGTGCATACCCGAGATGTTTCCAGAGCTGATGATCGGCACCATACGCGCTTTTAGTGATAAACGGCTTGAACTATGCCAAAAATTCATGGAAAATTTTTATATGCACAGAATATGGTGAAGATTGAAAAACAAGATGAAATAAAAATTATAATTTCGATAAATTTTGTTCTGTTTAATTTATAAAAGAAAAACTGCGGCCTTATTGAATCACCTTGAATTTGAGAGAAGATTTTAGAAAAAGGAATATGTTTAAACTATGATAAAAAACGTTAGGGATGTGCGCTACCCTTCTCGTGTCAGCTGGGCGGAAGGAAGAAAATGTTTGAGGAAAAAAAATATGTACCGCTAATGTGAGTTACGACTTTGCTAGTTTCAAATGGTTATTCGGCGGGCTTAATACTGAATTAACTATCTTTATCTTTAGCAGTTACCTGCCTAACCAGCGCCATAGTCACAAGATTTCCCGATATACTCTCATACAAACTTGAAGCCGAAAAGAAGTCAGGAATTCCGTAATTATTTTTTGCTCACCATCTGTTAACCTACCACTTTGACTACCTCATAATTATTAAATGCTTATCGCAGTAAGGAGTACTGCACTGATGAGCAGTTAATCGACTGATGCTTTGATACTAGCTACTTTCGCACTATAGTGATCCGGAAAGCTAAATTTGAGGATAATGGAGTGGTACTCCGTGAAGGTTTCTCCGCCACCTTTTCCTTATAAAAATCGATCCATTCGTAGAATGGGCCACTTGGCTCTCTCTTCAGATATTGCATACCTTTCATTACTCCCTTGAGGCGATGTGGGTGGATAAAGATTCGCTTGAACCAAACGAAGATTTACAACGGTCTACTCGTCGTGAGGTCAATTTGAACTTCTGAAAAATTCTGAAGTGCCCGAAGTTTAAACCAATCCTTTGGACTGTGAATCTTAGCTGAGGTACATTGCACTAGCACCACGGCAGCTCTTGGTCGGGAAAACCCGAGCCATTTCGGTAACGTAAAACCAGCTGCCATGGAAATGTACTACATTGACGAGCTCCAGGACAAAATACAACTAGAACTACTGGATCGGACAGTATATAGACGGACATTAAACGACATTCATCGGGAAATTATTACCACCTTCCTAAACTCTCGTCCCCCGAATGCCGTTATCGGAGTACAAACACCACCTATTGCAGGCGAAGCGCTTCACTTGCCCGTTATTTTGATACAATTACGTTCTAGATATTGTAGTAGGATCAACTCTACACAGAATCGACCCCGACATATCCAATATATGTACAGCATGAGAAGGCACATCGCACGACACTAACCACCTAACACTCCTCTCCCTCTGGACCCAACCAGTCGAAACAGCACGTTGTTTGGGCCTACCCTTAGATGAGTTAGACGAAGACGATCAGTAAGTACACTGACAGGGTTTAGTAAGCTGCTACAACAACAACAATCATGTGCCTTAACCTAATCGCGGCAGTACGGCTTGCTTACTTATAATAAAATAAAAATTGTGATATACTCAAACGCATATTCTCTCTTGCTGAAACATATTTAACAGTGTAAAAAAGTATTATGCATTTTTGTATGTAACTATGTGTTTTACTAGAAAATTTGCAAATACCATGTTAGCAGTGGGATATGAGATGACACTTAGTCGGACATAGTCGATCGTAACATGAAAGTCTACTGAAGTCCTTTTGGTCATTGCAAAGCCAGCAATGGCCAAGAAACATAGAGATATAATGGAATAAAGCTAAGTCACAAAGGACCGCATGAGTTGCTGGTACGAGCAGAAGAGTATTGTCGTGGTTCACTACAGCACAAGTAAATGTTATGTACCTATGTAAGCATAGCCGTGCACTATATGTCCAAGTATGCTACGACCGACTTCGATTCACTTTGCTACGCTTGAATGCCGTCCAGTGGCACATAACATTGAAAATGCCTATACGACAGTTTGGGGAGTAATTAAGCAGCCTCAATTCATTTATTATGGCCATACATAATGTCGTATCGAGTGAATATGGCAGTGTGTGCATGTATACGAGTATGTGTGTGATGTGATTCGGCATGATCCCTTGCGGTACGGCAAGTTTGCGGGTATATCTGTATGTTAAAGTGTACATATAAGCCGCAAAAAGTGAAGACAAGGGCAGTACTTATCTTCTCGAACTTCTGTGTCTAGCGCAGTCATAAAAATATTGGATAGTTCAAGAGTTGGCGCAAGAGGATGGGTCTCTGCATGACCGAACAAGTACACTAAATATTCAGACACTTATGCTAAGCAGCTACAACCGTTGAACTACGCCTTTGAATGACATTTCGTGCATTGTCTATTTTGTTCAAATACCTGTCCATCAGCCCGACTGACTTGCTTGTAGTTCCACTCTGCCATATTCGTGTAGTTGCTGCGTTTAATAGATGTTGTTTATTTAGCACTTAATTACCATTTTGGTGCATGTTGGTTTTTTGGTTTTTTTTCGCTTTTGATTTGGTCAAGCATTTTTCTGCTATTTCATGCTGAAAGTTGTTGAAATTGACTTGAACGTGAATTACTTTGATTCCTTAATTTCTATTTTATACAATGTGAATCCTTTGCCACTTTACCACTCGCCCTCGGTCTGCGTGCGCATGTCTTGGAATGTGCTTGTGCTGAAGCACGAAATGGGCGTGCACGTTAGCAATATCTAGTCAACTCGAGAGCATTTTAACCCATAATTATGTATGCGAAATGTAACCGCAATGGCAATCTTTGGCTCGTTTGTTGATTGCTTTACGACACCTTGTGGGCTCATTTTGTATGCCACTTGCATATTACAAAAGCAAAACATCTAAAACACATACTTATCCATATACCCACTAAGAAACTTCCGAGTACACCGAAAACAACAAACTATGCTTGCTATTAAGGTCCACCGCCCACATACCAGCCATTTTCGTGTAAAGCTATAACCAAGTACACATACATACGTACACACATATACATACAAACTAATTTCCTCTTTCCAACTGGTTTCATCTATGGTTATTTCATATGCATTTTCCTCCCACCGCTCTTACATATTTTACTTAGTAATCAACTTCGTTGTATGTGTGCGTATGCTACTTTACTCATGTGTGTATTTTAATAAGTTTATGGTCTTGTAGTTGGTAATTTTAACCTTTAATTTCTAATTGTGACCTCTGCTTTGTGTGGGGGAAAAGAAAGTGGAGAGGAATTTGATACCAGACTCTCAACGCGTTGTGCCCCTTTGTGGCGTAGTGTATTGCAATTCCCATAAATAAGTAGTTATTTTAGGTCTATAAAGTGCGACCTGTGGTAATATGAATTGTTATTGTAATAGACCACAAGTGGGCGTATTCCAAGTTTCTAAAGGGACAGCGCATCACTTTTTTTTTGAGTAGGGCTTTTTAGAGTTGATATTGCACTTATTTGACTCCTCCGCACAGTAGGTGGCTTGTATAGGGTGTCCGGTGGCAGAATTAGTAAGTAAAAGCTCAATTAAAAATGATGAAAGTTTACCTAATTCTCTTTTTACACAATAGATATGTTCCCAAAAAATTTGTGTAAAAAGAGAATTAAGTGAAAATAATATTAAAAATTCTTTTTAGAGTTCACTTAATTTAGAGTTCACGAAATAAATTGTGCTTACACATTTTAATTCATCAAATATATTATAAGAAATAAATTATACTGGGAAAAAAATTTCACTCTATGAGATTCAAGAAAAATGCGTTAAATGTTGAAAATCGTGTTAAAACAAAAAAATTCTTGCATATCAAAAATTTGTTTCTGTGTAACTCGAGTTAAATTAAATTCTAGTAAAAAAAAAAAATACCAGTCTAACGGTTAGACGCGATAGAAGTGAAACCTTCCGTAAAACAAACTGAGAGAGAATGAGACGAAAGCAGCATTAGGAGCGGGATAATTATAGGTTCATTATAATATTGCTCTAAAGTTCATATTTTATTTTCTTCATTTTATTATTGTTCATCCTCAATGTTTTCAATTTCAACAAATGATACGAGTGGTTTATGATAGCTAAAATATGATACAAATGCTTTGGTTTCGATGTTGTCAACATATCTTTGAAATCCCGCGTCAATTGTTGTTTTTGATCGTGTTGTCGATTCAGTGCGATTGTTACACATTTTTAAATTGAATGTTGTATTGAGAAAGTCAATTAAAAGAACCGCTGTGTCCAATGCAAAATTTACGTTAAAATCGCCACTTAAAATCATTGGAATTTTATCGTAATCTTTTCTAAGTATCCGCGATACTTCTGGTGTATACTTTATTAAATTTTCGTGAATGAATTCCGTGATGCTATTTATTGATTGATTCGGTGAAATATAAATTGCCACAATTAAAACTGTTTTTCCATTGCTCAGTCTGGTTTCGCACGCACATATTTTTCCCACTTTAGTTTTTTTTTTTTTTTTTTTCTGTCGATATTCACGACACTTTTCTGCATTATTTTTCGGCATAATTGCAGTAAATATTTAAAAATGAAAATATTTACGAATATAAAAATACGGACGCAATACAGCCAACGCGGTTGCTATTATGAGCGTCGTAACGCGTATATTACACAGACGTACTAACATACACACAAACATTCGTAGGACGCTTGGTCTAAGCAAGTATTAGGTAGTGTAGTATAAGTATACATAATGCCTTCTCGCTCACCGTGGCTCCGTAATACGCAGGCGCGCACACATACGTACTAGCCTACATACAAACATACATACGTATGACGCTTGAACTAAACACCAAAGCAAGTAGTGTGTTCTATCCCAATCTCTCGCAGGCTATATACTATAAGATCTATATGTATGTCTCTTTTTAGTGTCGCTTTTTCGTTTCATCGAGTCTCAAATCACTCCCAACGATTCTAAAGAAGTTTTCACTTTAAAAATCGTTTTGATAAGGGGATAGCAATGTGGTCTTGTGGAAGTCGAGGTGTCGAAATCTGGTGGTACTACTTACCATGTTTCGCGCCGCTGCAAAGTCGATCAGCCATAGACAGTTACTCGACGAAGACTCGTGGAGGCTGAACTGACCGACTGTGGGATTAAAAACGCCTTCTCATCCGACCTTTGCATTGAAAATTCCAAGGATCATTTTCTCGTCGTGGGCATTAAAATAACTTTTCTAAAGTGAATTTAAAACAATCTCAAACAAATAATTCCACACATCTACTCGTATTTAACATTGCAGTATTTGTGATAAAATATAACCCGTCATTTGGTTAAGTATGCCGTTACACGCGGGATATCATAAAGAGCCAGAGCTAAATTGTAAATTTTCTTATACATCCCAACGAAACTTTTGGTTTTTTTTCCACTTCAACGACACAAGAGAATCGAATGAACATTTATCTGCTGGTGAAGCAGTTCAATCAGCTATTAGAATAGGTGCGGTCTATATACACAACTGGAAAATAAATAGAGCCATAATCCTTCCTAATATCATTTGTTTTGAGCGTTGAAACGAGTTCTGGCTGATCAGCATTTCGGTCATAGTGAAGAAGTTAAGAAATGCATATATTTATGGATTGTTTAAATATACGAATAGTTTGTCGGTGAAATTGGTGCACTACCTGCAAGGCGAAAAACGGTAGAACCGGCAAACGACGAGCAATACGTAGGAGATGCCCTTAGATTTGAAGAAAAAAGTGAATATTTTTAAATTTAATTTAAACAACTTTAATACTGTAAGCATGAAGAATAAATCAATAACCGACTGTGTATTCTCCGGCAGACAAGGCCAACGAACGAATGACTTTGTATTATTCCGGTTATATAATTGAAGGTTAAAAAGCTCATTCATTCCCCATTCAATCATCCATCAAATACAGAAACACACTTGTCAGTAACACTTCAAATGAAATGAGAAGAAAATGTGGGAAGATATGCCATGACACAATAGATTGATGTGGAGCTAGAGATTTCAAGTGAATGGGCAAAGGAAGCGTACAACGAAACGACCAACTTAATGACTCGATCACACATTTTGAAGCTGCCTTTAAACATTTAAAAAATCTCACACTTTTGCTGCTCATAGTATATATGTAATATGTAAATTTCGGCAAATGAAATACAATAAATTTCACGCTTACTTATTTTAAATAAATATTTCGCTTGGAAAAAAATGTGTTTCCTGTCTGGAGCGCAATATACTCGTAGCGACCTCTTGTCACCCCCACCGCTGCCGGTAATGTATAATCAAAAACGCATTAAATCATCATTTTTTCACGTGCATACATTTACTCGTTTACAATTGCGTTTGTGTATGTGTATGGCAAAATACCTATGTATGTATCATATTTATATTTTTCAGTCGATGAGTGCGCGAGTAAATATTCATTTGTCCGCTTTTGGCCGCAAGTGAAAATAACAATTTTGTCACTTAACGCACTGCACTGTAGACTACACGCAAGCACACGAACTGTGTATTTGTGGGCACTGCGCCCAAATGCAGGCTTTGGTAACCGCAATTCGATTGTGGCGCGAAAGTGAAGTCCTTTCACCTCAACTCAATAAGCATACATACACGTGAAGTTGGCGGGCCACAATTTGAATATCGGCAGCTTTGCGGTAATATTGGTGACTATGGCGTCATTTGGGGAGTGCCGCTACGGCTTTGTTATGTGACTGCATGACTGCGATAAAAACTTTGTTGGTAATTGTTGGTGTTATATTTGTTTTTATTATTGTTGCTATTGCTGTAGTTGTTGGTGTTGTATCATTGCCACCCGCTGTCAAACGGATGTCCGCCTTCCTGTGGCTTCCGGCGGCGCTGACAACCACCGCAGCAGCCATTTGCGCGCGGGCATGCTGAACATCTATACAATTATTATCTGAAAATGTTAAGGTGACAACAAAAGCAACACTACAATAATAACAAAAACAGCTTGTGAATGTATGGCACAAAATGCAACTACATAGATTGTTAAGCGTCTATCGAAGGATGAAAAGGACGTTTTGTAATGACAGTTCGCCTTGGTGGCGTAATATGTATTGCATAGCATCGCATAACAATCGGACAAACTATGTAGGTATGCGGTGTGTTGCATGCAACACATACGTATATATGTATTTACCTAACAAGCTATACCTACATGTACTTCTACACTTGTACACAACAACAAAGAAATAATGCTCAATAAATGTTGTTGTTGTTTTTATTATGCTGCATGCCACATACTTGCAACATTGCTTATTCGTGTAGTCATGTATTCAAACAAGCGCACATTTAGCGCGTATTACTACGCACACAAATACATATAACATATAATACGTACAAAGATTCCCGCGCATTAGTATGCGTGTGTGCGTGCGTATATGTATGTAGGAGCGCGCGCTTGTTGAGTGTAGTGTTGCAATAGCGACGCGTTAAAATTCAATGAAACGAAATTGTGTGTGGCCTCATAGTAGTTGAACCAACCAACCGAACTGCACCGAACCAATGCGCGTCTACCAGAAGGATACACTCTACCGCCAGGACATGCGGGCATTTTGCTTATTGTTGTTATTCACGCTGTGCCAGTGTTTTTCCATGCTTCTCATTTCCCGTTTGTGTGCTTGTGTCGCGACCGTGTACACCTATTCGTACATTTGTGTGTGTGTGCATTGACATAGCATTTTGTATGTGTGACATCTACACCGGTAATTACTGCCACGTGACAATGAAAATTACTTGCTGTTCGCATTGCTGTTGTATTGTTCACTGTACTGTTATTCAAAGAATTTTCCGTTTGGAATTGTTGTTGCCTTTGTTGCTACTATTTTGCATATTCCACTTGCATCAACGTGAAAGTTTTGCAAGGGTGGTGAAATTTAAAACTGTAGAATGTTGCAAGAAAAAGTATTTAAGGTTGAAATATTCGAATTTTCGGGTGTCGCAATTAATCCCAGAAGAAATTATGTATTTAAGAAAACTTGGTTGTTAAATTGGCACAATCTGTGAGAGTAACTTCTTTCCAAAAAGTATCCAGAATTCATCAATGAGACGAAAACGCTTATATTATTTATTGATATTTCTTTGATTCCAAGTAGCTTCCATGGAAACAAGTCTTCTTCCATTCCTCAAAATACTCTTCGTTATCCGATTCGGGAGTCACCTTCAGTCCCTTTTGCAAGTTATTCTTAATCGTCTCAGTCTTCTTAAACCTTAAAGGAATAGCCACACTGAGCTTTGCCTGGTGAATACGAAGTTGAGCGATTTTATGTCACGTGATGCGAGTATTGGAAATTGTAGGTAATTCTTCTAAAAATTGGTTAATTTGTAGGCTTGAGTAAAATAAGAGATTAACTCAAGGCACATTGAGCAGTTAGTAGCAGTTGAGCTCTTGGTGTCTAGAATGTCAAAGTCTCTAAACAAAGCTTGATAGTTTAGAGTAACTTAACCTACATCAAATCAGCTGCTCTCCTGCTATTACCTGTTCAATGTTCTTGTAAGCTGGACAAATTTTGAAAAAAGTTTAAAAAATTCGAGATTTATTCAGTTTTGAAAATTTTAGTACAAAATTTAAGTTTAAAATGAAATTAATTCCGTTATTTTTCAAAATTTAACAATTGTTTTTCTTAGTTTTTAAGGATAAAATGTATTTTTTAAAAGTAAAATGTTTGAAAATTTGTTTGTAATTTTTGAAAAAACACCCCTTTCAGATTTTTATTTGGACAATGCTCATTAGTCAATGCTAAGTAGTACCTGCAATTTCCAAATCGTGTCTACAAATAAACCAATTTTAGAAAAATTTATGACAATGTCGCCATTTATTTTGTTTTTGGTCATATTGTGTTGAAGGAGTCAAGTGCTGTTTCTCCGCAATTCTGATTGCTTGCGACAAAACGCTTTTAATGCTCGTTTTGTACTGTTCAGCCTGACGGTAGGTATTTGCAATAAATCCACCAAGATAAGCAAATAAATGAAAAAAAAACTTGATGTTAGATTGACTTTGTCATCGTTTTGTGGGATTTGGCTCGTCTAAGAAGTGTAATTTCTATGATTGCTGGTTCGTTGCGATTTATATTCATAGATCAATGTTTAGAGCAGCCACTATTGGCTGCTATCTGCCTGATTCTCACACGATAATCATCGAGTTCAATATTCTTAATTTTCTCGATTTTTCCGTCAATTTAAAAGGTGGTAAGGAGGCACTTATGTGTTTGTGTTTTCAAAATTTTCGATATCTCTTTTAAAATTAACAAAATTTCAGACCTTTTGCGTTTGATATTCTACTAGGTTAGGTTAGCCTGGTTGGCATTAAGCCACGCATAGACCTTTTGGTCCCTAGCGATACCAGATGGAGACCGACCTCTATGAATTCTGAAAGTAGACACCATCTAGCATGCCAACACTTTTGGCGAATCTAAGCAGAGCTGGGAGATCCGCTTTTGACGTCCTCCAGACCCTCAAGCAGTGGGGCTCCCAGGAATTTTAAACGCATTTTTGTAATGACGTACAAATGCACAGAAGGTGTTCTAAAGTTTCCTCAACATCATTCCTGCATTTTCTGCATTTGTCCATCTTGGCAATCCCCTACAAGGCATATGCAGCCAATAGATGATGACCTGTTAGCATACCCATAATAGTTCTGCAGTCCTTGCATGTGCTCAGATTAGTCCACCTAGCTTCCACTCGCTTTTTGACTGCCCACGTATATGATATATTAATTATTAAGTTCTTTTTTGTTCTTGTGTTGGCTAGCTCCGCGGCTTTCCCCACAGCAAAAATCTCCGCATGGAAAAAACTGCTGCGGTCTAGGCTGCCTCATCCATAGTTTTGAGCAGTAAATGCCCGCTCCCATTCCATCTAAAGTTTTAGAGCCGTCTGTGTAGATGTGAAAAGTCCTATGGCCAGGCTTCATGCCTTTGTGCCATCCCTCCTCTTCAATTATAGTACGAAACCTTCTCTCCCAATTAAAATACGGAGTCATGTAGTCTATGGAATCTGAACTCCTCCTTCGTATTAAGCTATGTCCGAAGGTTCTACAGGTGAATACTCCAGCAGCCATTAACCTCCTCGCGGATTTCGCCGCCAGATTTTCTGCCATAAGATCAATAGGTGGCATGCTGAGTATCATTTCCAGCGCCGCCGTTGGAGTGGTTTTTATCGTGCCTGTTATGCACAGAGCAGCGAGTCGCTGAATCCTTTCCAGTGGCATTAAGTGTGTCAGTTTTCTTGTCGCAGTCCAATATCGGTCTAACTACTGCCGTGTAGCAGCAATGCATCAGAGAGGATGATACTCTCCAAGTAATTCCTAGCATTCTTTTACATGCGTACAGCGCATTACTGGCCTTTTTCACCCTTTCCAATTTACTGTTCAGTATTACTCCGAGGTACCTCGCATTGTGTACTCTGTGTGAAGGATCATGAAACCACAGAGATCATATATGATTGTGCAACTTTATTGCCTTAGTAAAGACAAGACGGCACATATTTCATCGAGGTCAAAAGTATCCGAATAAAAGCGAAATTGCTCCTGTCATAGATATTCTGAAAGGGGGGAAATTTACTGAAAAAATTTGGCTTTCAACTAATTCCCAACCTGAGGTAGAGAACGTCTAGCTTAAAAAGAACCAGATGTAAAATATTTAAGGTGCCAGTGCCAGTCAATAAGACTAGTATGAACTACCTCTAAAACATGTCATAGGACGCAAAAGATCTTTTAGCTCAAAATGTTTGCCATTGGGCAGATTATAGATACAAAAATTATTAAATTATTATTTTCCCTTTAACACTTATTTATATACTTCTTTTTTATATCTCATTTGTAGTCAGCCTTTTGATGATTACAGTCTTCTATCGAATAGTAGATGGATTATTATGAAAATCTTTTCATAGCAAGAAGCAGAGCTTTGTCAATGAGACGACAGATATCTGAAAAACTTATTGGTGCCTAGTATTGGCAGTGAAGATGCAGCTTAAGTATGTAGAACCCACTGCTTGTGCATCAAGCCCAAACGCCCTAAAACAAAGTAGTCAACATAAACTGTGTAAGTATTAGGGATGCCGGGGTTCCGGAATTTCTGTATAATTTAAAGGAAATTAGTCCCAGAGTTTTCGAGATTTGTAATATATTACAAAGTACACGTATGCGGTAAAAAGTTGCACGTTTTCATTCATGTTTTATTTTGACATAAAATAACCTGTATTACTGCTTATTTCACGGGAACAGTATGAGGTCAAAAAATATATGAACTTCCTACAACCACAAAATATTTACTTGCTTATTTCTTAAGTTTTTGCATCGAGCTTTTTCCGACATGCCTTAAAGAACTTTAACAGATATGTACTTATAGACGTTAAGATATGCATACAAAATTAACTTTTGTCTTTTAATTCGTTATTAATGAAATAATTTTCCCTTTGAATAAAAAAGTTTACTTAAAACCCATTGTTTTGTTGTGTATGGTAGGACAGCTTCTTAAACAATATCCATGCAATTTAATTAATGATTACCTAAAACTAGGGACTAGTCCTGAGATCACGGGATTATAATAAAGATGTATTAAAAATCCCGCGGTTGTAAAGCTATAAAAAATGTACACCCCTAGTACCCCTAGTAACATAGTTACAAGTACCGTTTGACCTGTAAAACTGCATCAAATTTTCTTTTGAACTTTTGGCATTACATTTTCTCAGCACAGTATCTCAAGTCATTTAAAGACGATTGCACTTGAACCGCACTTTTTCAATTTGTAAACCACTTAATGCCCTTTGCATAGACGAAACAGATGAGAGAAAATGTCCTACGTATGCAACGTACATACTTATACAAGTGTAAGCCTTCATAAATATTCAAATGAAATTTTCATTTAAAACTTTGAAACAGAAGGAAAAGAAAGTTGACAGGCACCAAATGGTTTAGATTGAATGCAAACAGCAGATGGCGTAATGTGGGCTAAAGGAGAATGCAGTTGCTGTTGATCAATGAATGGCGGCAGAAGACATCGAATGTGCTTATGTGTGTTGGTGGGAATGAGTGAGTGAGTGAGTGGCATTGCAAGTGGCAATAGAATAACGGCAAAGACCAAACAACTAAAAGATGGTCACATAAATGGCAAGCACAGGCTAGCAAGCGAAGCGAAAGAAGTGTTGAAAAGGGCGGAGCAAGATTCAAGGCAAAAGTGCAACGTCAAAGCCAGGCAATGCTTTTGCTTGCAACTATAGAAAGTTGTGGGGAGAGAGAAGAGAAAAATAAGGATATGGGTTTATTCAAAAACACATATGCTGGCTGTTGAGCTGCTGGCTGTAACAAAAAACCTAAAGTTCCAGCAACGTTGAAGAAAGTACTTGCATTAAAATGAATAAATAAAAGCGGAGCAACAACGCCTTTGCTAAGGACACTTTGCAGGCGTTGAGCTCGTAAATAAATCAATGGGAAATTTTTATTACGCCCAAGCTGGCGGCTAGGCAGTGGTTAGCATGGGAGTGTGTGTATATATGCAAATATAGGAAATTGCGTCATCAGTACTACAGTGAAAACCGTTGACTACTTACTACTTGCTGCCCTGACCAGCTTTCGCAGCTCATCTCGAGCGGCAGTGCATCACATCAACTGCATACGTTGCGTTGTTGTGACGTTGTGTGAATATGTGGCGGAGCAATCTAAATAAATTTACAACTCTATAAATTGTCAATGCACATAGGCACATAAATACGTGATTGTGTGTGTATGTAGAATGAATGTGTTTTCTAAGTGCTATTATTGTTGTTGTTATTTGTTTTTTTTTTTTCATTTCAAAAACCGGAAATTTCAATACTTCCTTTTGGGGTAGAAATATCGTTTTATGTGCGCATATAACTTAAGGAGCTATTTATTTAAGAGCTTACAAGAAATGATATTCTATTATTTTATGTTTCTAAATTTTATTTTATTCATTTTGCAATCGTTCGGTTTTGCATTATTTGTTGGTATACTTTGCAACATATTTGAATTTCTAATTCTTCGTATGCTCATCAAATTTACTTCTTGCAACAGTCATCTTTGCCGCCGGTCTTGCACTTGCATTTGCATTGCTGGTCGCAGGGGCAGCCATCACCGCACTTGTCTGCAGCACATTTGCAGTCTGTAGATAAAAAATTGGACATTGAGAAGAAAATGGTTACAAAATTGAAAATTTAGATTATAATAAAAGCGTTCACAATTTAAGATTCCATTGTCTACAAATTACAAGACAATTTTTTGAGAGCTTATTACCCGGTTTTGTCTGACATGAATAAATTAAATATTTTTCAGAAATTTTCTTTTAATTTTCAATATAATTAAATGTTTAATAGTGAATCTGATGAGAAAAAGTGCTGTTTGTGAAATACCTATACACAGGGTCTTTTAAGTTCGAATTTGTTTTTTGGCAGTGTTTTAACAGCTTACAGTTTGATGGCACCTTTTTTGATAGATTGGAGCACAAAATCGACAGTAAAATATTTATATACAGGGTCCTTTAAGTTCGAATAACGAATTCCCATTCAAAATATTTGTATAATGCAATTAAAGTTAATTTAAAAAAGAAACATTTAGGCTCTCGGTAATAAAGGGAGCCGTTGATCCTGTATTGCCATCTGCAAAACAAGCAAATGGTTTCTTAAAAAGTCCGGGTGATAGCGAAATTCCTTCGCAGACACAAAAGAAAGGAGTTGGGAGACCTGATAAGTCTAATCCATGGGAACGACATATAGTCACCAAAGGCATCATTAACGATCCACAGTGTATATCTTGTTTGGAGGTTGGTACTAAAATAGAGCGTTTTCTCTGCCGCTCTCCGACTTTGATCAGACTTCTATCGCACATTTTATCTATTTTATCTATCTATAAAGAATAGACGATCTAGATTATCTTGCTCTCATGAACTAATACGATTCGTAAATAAGTCTGGGAAATTTACAAAAGATTAATCAGTCCTCTTCTTACCTGTCCTTCACTATCCATTAAATACCATCTATTTTCCTTAAATAATTATATTTGTAGCGTGCATCTTGTTGATATTGTTCCTCAAATGGATGGTCTTACAGTTTTAAGCCGACTCCAAATGGCGCATATTTCTTTCACGAGGAGATTTTTCATGGTAGAAATACACTCGGAAGCTTTCCATTGTTTGCCGAGCGGTTACTACTATTAGAAAAAACCTTTTGTATCATTTTAGTGTTTCATGCAACGAGATTCGAACCTAAGCCTTTGCCTTGAGTGCAATGGGAAGTATTGCCTGAGTGCTTGGAAAATTTCAGGCCATCTACACTTCCATTCGATCAATTCGTTTTTTTTCGGTCTTGATCTATCTTTGACATGGTATTCGCTCTCTGTGGTTATTGTTTTGGGCCCTTAAGCATATATTAAGCATATATTATTATCTAAAAATTGGTTTATTTATTGGCTTGAGTATAATAAGAAGTAAAATGAAAAAATAAAAATCGAATAATTTGGAGATTCTTTCAATGTTGAAAATTTTGGGATAGCGTCTTTTAAAGTGCAATATCTTGGGTTCTTTTTAACATTTAAAAATATTCATATCAATATACTTTTTGAATTTTGGAAAATAAATGTTTTTCATGTGTGAAAATATGGGAGGTAAATTTTTTCTTATTTTTTTCATTATGCTGAGTAAGAACTGCACGATTCATAATGGAACTCCCATAAGTGCATACAGTGCACCAGTGAAAAATAATCTAGTGAAGCGCAAGCCAATCGATCACATCGTTGCTACGTACATTAGTAAGCAGATACACGGTATTTTCCACAGGTTCACAGGTATACATATTTGAATATAACTCAAACAAAATTTTTAGAAAAAAATATAGTATTTTCCAAAAAAAATTTATGAAAACTATATTTTATTTAAAAAAATGTATACAAATGTTAAAAACAATTGAAGATATTTCACTTTAAAGAACTAAAATTTTCAGCATTTCATAAATCTTAAAATTATTGAATTAAAAAAAAAAGTTTCAATTTACTTCTTATTATATTCAAGCCCACAAATAAGCCAACTTTCAGAAAATTTGACGACAATGCCCAAAATAATTGTAGTAATGACATGGACTCCCTCATGTATAATATTTTGCTGAGCTCACAGATCTTTTGGATCAAATTCATAAATATTTGCGAACATCGAACAGCTAAGAACGTCTAGCCCTATTGATGGTATTAGCTCAAACCTAAAATCCTGCATACAATTTATAATACTTCAACTCAATAAGCAAATCTTTATTACCCCCACTCACCTTTACAACACGCCGGACAACCCATTTTTATGTTGAATATATTTCTAACTACTTTTCTTTCGAATTATCTTGCAAAAGTGCACTTCTCTCACTCAACTCTACTTCCCACTGCAATTGATGAACGCTTTTATACCCGCCTGATTTTTGCTCTCGCACTTCTCCCACAAATAAGCACACGTATCTATGTATAAGTAAAAGCAATCGCGTACAAGTATATAGAGTAGTAGCGTGCAATGTGCGTGCAGTGTGCAAATATTTTGCACTCTTTGCAGCAAAACACTTCGTTATGAGCCAGCTGCGTCGCTGTTTTGCACTTTGTTGCGATCTTTTGCGCATTGGAAATATCAATCTTGCCCGTTTGTTCCGTTTGCTGGTTTCGCCGTGTGCACTGCCAATAGCAAAGTGTTTACTACTCACATATGCGCACTTATCTTAAGTAAATAAATATTTGAGCATATATGTAGTATAAGCATGAAAATATCAATCGGAGTGCTGACTACCCACAAATGAGTATTAATTTTTGCACTTCGCTCATTATCAGTGACCGGAATGTTTTGTGCACAACTTGAGTTTTATTGGCTAAGCATGAAGGTTTTATTTTTATTTTACGAACTCTCGCGGATAACAGTTATCAATCAAATGCGATATATTGCTACTTTACGTTGCGTTTATTTGTGTAGTAGAAGATATTACTGAGGGCTTGTCATGCATTTGTAAAACAGGGTGGTTCATCTAGCGGTTGTAGTTTGAACTATCGATTTCTTTTGTACTGTGCCAGTTAAAATAAAATTCGTGAAGTGTTACACATTTAGTTTACCGTTAGACATTTACAAAATACTTCGCGTTTTGCTTGAACAAAATTGAGAAATATTAAAAACAGAAGATTTACATTTTTACAAAGAAAAACAAAATAAAAAAATGTATTTTAAAATGAAGCTCGGTGGCTATTTAAGTAAACAGAACTTTTGCATTGGGGAGTCGGAAAATCCACACGTGTTCAAAGAGAAGCCGATGCAGCAACAACGAGTGACTGTTTGGTGCAGATTTTTGACGGGCGGAAATTGGACCATATATTTTTTAACAAAAGTAAGCAGGATGCTGCCGTTACAATCAATGACGAGCTATGCCACGCTATATATTCAATTTTATGCAAACTACTTACTTTTTGGAATTTCAGTTAGTCATAAGAAGCAGCCATTGCAATGCTTAACGCAAATTTGTTGTAACAATCAGTTGATGGCAAGCTAATGCTGTCATTTTGTTATTTTTTGCATATGGATTTACTTAAATATGACTTTGATTCCGATTGATATGAAGTGTTACCTATTGAAAACACCATGACTGTTTTGTGTGAAATTAGTCTTTATTGATTTCAAAAACAAAATTGTTCAAAAATGAATTTTAACATATGTACATATATTCACTTTAGCTCGATATGACCACCTTTTGCCTTGACTTTAGCCTCAAACTGTCAAGAAATGAGTTGTATGCTGCACGAATGTGATCTTGAGGTATTTTGGCCCATTCTCGCATAATCGCTTTTTTTCAGCGCATCCATACTGGCATATTTTTTAGTCCTCACATTGCTCTCTAAAATGGACCTGATGGAATGGTCCATCGGATTTGCGTCTGGCGAATTCGAAAGCCATTGTGTGGACAAAATGAAGTGTGGAACATGATTTTTTAACCATTCTAGGTTCACACGAGCTTTATGAGACGGTGCCGAGTCCTGTTGGAACATCCATGGTCTACAACCGAAATGTTTGCGTGCCCATGGCTCTAAAGCAGCTTCTGAAACATTTTCTCGACAATAAGTCGCATTCACTTTGACACCAGGCTCGATAAAAACGATTGGAAAGCGTCCATCAGCGGTCGCTGCGGCCCAAAACATTACTTGCGATGGGAAATTGCTTCGAGTGGCAATGAGTAGGCTCAAATTCTCGTATGAGCATTCAGTCAAGTAAACACGATTGTTTTTTTGTGTGTTTATGAACTGCTCAATTGGGAATTTTTTTTCATCAGAAAACACAATTTAGGAAATTCGCCACGTTCTTGCAAGCGCAACAATTCCTTTGCTCTTTCGCACCGAACTTTTTTTTGCTGGGGTGAAAGATCGTGTGCTTTTTGGAACTTGTAAGTCTTAATTGAACTAATTTTTCAATATGCGTCGAGTGCTGTCTTGCGATATTTTCAGTTCTTTGGCCATTTTTCTTCCACTTCGACGTGGACTTCGTTCAAGCCGAGCCTTCACCTTCCGAACCATTTCTGGCGTTGTTGCGGTTTTTTTTTTGGTCCACCTCCATAGCGTTTTGCAATGCTACCAGTATCATTGTAACGTTCTATAGTGCGATACACAAACATTTTATTCACTTTGAGGTGACTGAGCTCACGAACAATGGCTGGTTGTGATTTTCCGGCCAAATATAACGCAATCACACTATTACGTTTGAATTCCATCACAAAAAAAAAAAAAAAATTAATCAAAACTAAGACGCAAATGCTTTTGAAGGCTTATAAATTATATATTTAACTGTCATTAGAACAATTTAGACGTTGGTGTCATGAAGTTGTTAAAAATTCTTCTTGATTTTTTAAAGTTTTTTTTTTGCCGCTTTTTGCCATTTTCTCTATATAACAAAAGTACTACATGTGTTTTATATGAAAGATACTGCAGCAATTGTAAGGTTAAATACTTCATTGAAAGAAGTACAATGCAGCAGTTACTCCATCTCCTCTTATTTTTAAACCAATGTGCTCTTCTTAAACGATCTGTCCTAATGCGTGTCATATACCTAATCATCCCTACACTTACATCAAATACCGATTTCTATTGTAGTAGCGGAAGGAATCCTTTCTGAGCTTAGATTCTCATATTTAACAATGGTTCGTTATATTTAATATGAATTTTCAATACTAATTTTTAATACATTTCTCGCATACACATATCTTAGGGTGGGCCAGATGATTGCCAATAGTAGAAAGTGGCACAACAAAATTTTTTTCAAAATTAAGTACCTCGCCTATCTGATAGTAATAATGTTTCTTTTATAAATATTTTTCAAAACAAAGGAGTTATTGGATAGTTAAATAATTAATTATTAAGTTCCACTTACTCCCATTCCTATGTATTGCCATATTTAGTGGAGTGTCTACAATTTATGAATGACGAATTTTATTTTCTAAGATGACCCCAGATGTTCCCTAGATGTCAATTATTTTGAGGAAACTTTCAAAGCTTCAATGATTTCTTACTCATTCACACAAACTCTTATTTTGATATGGTCCTACACATATAATGGTCCTACACATAATAATATTGCAATAACATTAAATTGGGTAATATTGGCGGCCAAATTGTCGCAGAATATTACACAAATATTATTTGTGGGAATGCGATGCAGCAACAGTTACAGCAGCAGCAGCAGTTAAGGCGGAGGGTTAATGACAAATTGACGACAACTACAGACTTTTGAGTGAAGAACTTACTCCAACACTATTGTAACTTTTCCGATGTTTCTTTTACTTTAGAACACTGAGTGGGAGTCAAGAGGGCTAGCGACGGCGTATACTTATAGATTTCATAAGTCTGCAGTAGAGGAACCTGGACGCAGGTACCTGTTGTTTCTTCGAACATAAACGCAGCTCTATCGAAATGTTATACTTTTGTGTTCCCAGGGTAGAATTTAGCCGAGGTGGGAGGATTGTTATAGTATTAGTGGGAGCCTATGCCTTATGCATGTGAGGCGTCGATCGCAGTAGTTAACATTCATTTGAAGGCGTAAAGATGAATATTTGCGATAATAGCGCTCCATTAAATACAACTTGTAAAGAGTGGCTTCGACGCTTCTAAAGTGGTAATTTCGACTTGAGTGATAAAGGTCGCAAAGGAGCATCGAAAAGATTCGAAGTCACTCAACTACAACAATTATTGGATGAAGACGCATGTCGGACTCTTGATGATATGTCTAAAGAGTTGGATTTTGACAGATCAACCGTTGGTAAACGCTTGCTCGCGAAGGGAATGGTCTCGAAAGCAGGTAAGGAAAGGGATATCGAGAAACTTTGGTGACGTTTGAGATGCTTCTTGACCGGCAGAAAAGAAGAGGTTTTCTGCATTGCATCGTTACTGGCGAGGAAAAATTTATCTATTGTATGATAACTCTAACCGTCGAAAAAGTTGGAGCCTGTCAGGTGAACCAGGTCCATCGACAGCGAAAAAAAATATTCAACGTTCAAAATTCAAAGGTTATGTTGTGCATCTGGTGGGATGAGGAGAGTGTCCTCTATTATGAACTCCTTAAACCATCTGAAACCATCACTGGCGATCGTTACAGACTGCAGCTAATGCGTTTGAATCGAGCTCTCAAAGAAAAGTGAGCGGAATGAGACGGTAGACATGACAAACTGTGTTTGGTGCGTCATGCACCAGGTCACACGTTGCTAAATCGGTGCAGAAGTACAGTAAAAATTGTTACCCACAAATTTTGAACAAAAAAATTTTATTTTTTCAAAAAAATGTTAAAAGAACTAACTTTTAAAAAGCTTAGTATAAAACTTTTCACCTTTGATCAAATATGAAAATTGTATATTTAATAATTAATATGTTGTATATTTATTGTATAATACTTTTTTTTACGAAATATTTAAGTATTTCTTCAAGAATAATCTGAAAAATGAATGATAGGTTCCAAAATATGATACTCGGTAACCACATAAAATAGCTCATATCACACGCGAATTTTTCAGGAAATTCTTCTAATGGCCACTCGACTAAAATACTGCAACGAAAGTGGTTTGATGTTTTGGAGATTATACTGATTATACTGATATACATAATTTTCAAAAAATATGATTTTCTGCAAACTTGCTCTTTTCGTAGTGAAATCTAATAATTTTTATTTATAAAACTCATTTCAGCAATGATAGATTTTCTACTATTTGTTAAAAGATATGTGATGGTGTTGTGCTAATGGATCTCGAAATTTCTCTGTTCAAATGTTTCTTTTAAGTTATTCAAAAAAATTGAGTTAGGCCTCCGTTGAAGAATATCCGACATAATGCAATTTTTCATAATGTTTTCAGAACTGCGTTTTTCCAATTTTAAAATTTGTATTTTTCCAACAGTTATCGCCTACTAAAGGGTAGTTAAGTTTTAAGGGCTGGTATTGATTGTGAATAAAATACCATGTTTTAAAAAAATTATTATAATTTTTCTTTATTATGATAATATTGGTATGACTCAATTACGTATAGAACAAAATATTGGCCAAATGGCCGCCGCGGCCTCGGCGGCACACCTCCATCCGATGGTCCACATTTTCGATGACGCTGAGGCATAATTGAGGTTCTATGCCGTTAATGTACCGAATTATCTCATCCTTTAGCTCTTGAATTGTTGCTGGCTTATCGACGTACACCTTTTCTATCAAATAACTCCAAAGAAAGAAGTCCAATGGTGTCAAATCACATGATCTTGGCGGCCAATTGACATCGCCGCGACGTGAGATTATTCGGCCATAAAATTTTTCGCGCATAAGAGCCATTGTTTCGTTAGCTGTGTGACAAGTGGCACCGTCCTGTTGAAACCACATATCGTCCACGTCCATATCTTCTACTTCAGGCCATAAAAAGTTCGTTATCATCTCACGCTACATTATTCACAGTAACGGCCTGACCGGCCTCATTTTGGAAAAAATACGGCCCAATGATGCCGCCGGCCCATAAGCCGCACCAAACAGTCACTCTTTGTGGGTGCATTGGTTTTTCGGCAATCATTCTTGGATTATCATTCGTCCAAATGCGTCAATTCTGCTTATTGACAAATCCACTGAAAGGAAAATGTGCCTCATCACTGAATCATGAAGTGCGCGATATGCATTTTGATTTGAATGCCCGTTTTCATAATAAGCCTGAATTACTTTAACGCGTTGCTCGATTGTGTATCTTTCCATGGTTCAAATTTAGTTAGCCTGAAATTGAAAATGCCAAATGAAGGGTGAAAAAAACTTGACGTTTAGGTGTGGTTCCCATTCAACATCGGCCCTTGATTTAACCACCCTTTACATACAAAAATTAACAAAGCATCAAATTCATCGTGGCTCCTCAGTGCTTCATTTTAATTTGCTTGCTAAATGCTGTGCTACTCCCAAAGGTGGCTCACGTCGTTTACAACTAATGAAATATAATTTAAATAGCTACGGCCCTCCTAACCAAAAAAAAAAAAAAAAACGAACTTGCGCAGTTGATAGCTTTCTAGCTGCACATTCAAAAATAATTACATGCTTGTAGGCGCGAAATTGGCAATGGGCTGAAGTTTGAGCTCCCATGCCGATTACCAATCGTGAGTAAGCGAGCTAAGTGTGCGGAAAGTCACGCACGAAAATCAATGCTACTTAAAATATGCAAATTTTTATTTGCGCGACAATTTCAATTTCAATTTCTGTGAAAGAAATTCCCCAAACGATGTATACAACAACAACGGCAGCAGCATTAACAAAACAAAAAATAGTAGCACTTCCCAAGTTTGTGAACGAATTTAAAAAGGAAAAGTTTGTCATACACAAAGCCATACAAGTAGGTATGTATTTGTATGTATGTTTATTATAGAGATGGCGGTCCCAACGCTTGCCACGCAGTTTTCGATTTTCCGATTTTCACTTTTTCCATTTGTCGGCACCGACTAGTATAACGGGAATTATTCTCAATAGTGTCGTTAACGCGCGCAAATACACACTCCAACGCTTGCAAAAGCATACCTACACACATATATGCCAGCTATATCTGTATGTGCCCATGCAAACTACCTTAATAACAATAATAACAACGGAATTGGTGGTAACAAGAATTGCATTCGCGGCAACGATGGCAACAACAAAATGTTTATAAGCGAAATTACCACACTTCAATAGCACTCCTCTCATCCCTCCTGCCCTACGACAGTTAAGGCTGTAGCTGTACAAAGGCAGTAAAGAAGTGGAGAGAAATACGCAAGCAGACTCGTTGGAAAACGCATAAACAGCGCATAAATTTTATATTTCATCTGGTTGCCTTTACTCGTGCTTCCCTTTTTTGGCCGCTGGTATTTGTGGGCTAAGCCCAGACGCCTCTAAAACTACCAATTTTCGTTAGGCACTAAGCCATTTGACTGCACATTATCCCAACACAATAGGTATTTTGTGGTGGGTGGCCAGTTCTATGATGGTACAATTACAATTTCCGGTATGTGTGTGTGTGCGCAACCGTTTGTGTATGTGTGCGTGTGGTTGCTTCTCGAAATGGGCGAATGCAGTGTTGGCTGTTAGAGAAAATGGCTCATTTTGAGGCTAAAAGCCATAGAACGAGCCGCACAAATACTTAGATGTGGTATGCAAGTGTGCGCGTGCACGTGCGAGATGAATAAAAGTGAAAGTTGCCAATAACGAAAGTTCATTTAGTTGGACGGAAATTAGACATTTCAGACCAAGAGTTGAAAATTAGCGGAGGTAAAAACGTTTTTGGATTTTGTGGCATGAGTTTGGGTAAAAGAAGACTGCACTTCTGTAACAACAAGAATGTGTGTTTGGAACATTGCTAATATTTATTTAAATTTATAGAATAGAATAAATTTATTTCCGAACATCACAGATGAAATTCAAAAACTGATTAAACAACTTTTTATAGGATACCGAGGTTGCTATTTATATAACGGACTGAGTTCTAATAGCTGTCGCTCCTCCGTAGGCAATGGCAGGCCTCCGAGGGTATTTCTGCTCCATTTGTTGAGCGACATACAGTTTTGGGGTCTTTCCGAGGCCGGTTAGCACTCATGAAATGGTCGCTTCGCTGAGTAGGTTGTCGGCTTCCTGTCAGCTAGACAGATTTCTCTTACTGCCGTCAGATGGTCAGGTTGGCCCCAGGCCACTGGGTGATCAACATGGCTTTCGAGATTTGGTGTCAGGGGTGGTTATTCCACCCTTGCTCGATCATCATAGCCATCCAACTATAGATATTTGGATAGGAGAGACTATATATTCACATCTCTACCAATCATTTAGCTCACAGCACCGATATTTGTGGAACAGCAATTGATTTTGGAATTTATCGGTGAACGAAAAGCAATCACGAGAAAACTCATTGCTCCAGTTTTATACTGTGCCAAAGTTAGTTCGTCGATACGTTCTTGTTTTGTTAAACCCCGTCGAATTTTATGAAAAATAATAACTAGATTTTTTCGCTGCCATCCCTTTGTTGCAGAGGGGAACAGGTTGGCGTACTCGAAGACTTTCTAAGGACTTTCTATTAAGAATTTCAACTTTTGGTAAATCTTATCCTAATAAAAATGTAAAGTTAAAAGAAAAAATGCAGCAATAAATCACTTTGTTTTTCAAATGTAATCTTGTGATGTGAAAACATTCCTTTGGCAGAAGTTTTTGTTTTATTACATTTATTCCTTATCATTTTAAGTATATATATATACGAGTATACCCTTTTTGCGTATTTGCTCGAGCTCTTCCTCCTATTTGTGGTATGCCTCTTGATATTGTTACACAAATAGAGGGACCTACAGTTTCAAGCCGACTTCGAACGGCAGATATTTTTATGAGGAGCTTTTTCATAGCAGAAATACACTCGGAGGTTTGCCATTGCCTGCCGAAGGGCGACCGCTATTAGAAAAATATTTTTCTTAATTTGGGTGTTTCACCGAGATTCGAACCTACGTTCTCTCTGTGAATTCCGAATGGTAGTCACGCACCAACCATCTCGGCGGCTACAGCGGCCGCCATTTTAAGTATGTTTGTCAATATGAGAGTAATAATAGAGTAATAAAATTAGGAGCATCTCTTCAGGAGTATATTTTATTTTATCTAAGTAAATTTAGTATAAGCACCCCCTTCCCGGTGCAGTAGGCCACCGACTTTTCTTTAATTTTTTATCTTCATTTAATTTATATATGTGTACGACACAGGTCACTCCGTTTATAAGATTTTTATGGATATCTTGCCTCCGCCGGATAAAAAGAAAACTTGTGACCCTTCGTGTGCACACACCCAATAACTCACCAAAATATCTTTGCAGTCATAGGAACTTTTTTGGGGTGAATACCAGACAAATATATCCTTTATATGATAAATATAAACATACTAGTTTTTGTATATCAGACTAGTCAAAATCAGAGCTTCATCCGCCTGAGAATACCCATACAAAATAAATATAAAATAAAAAAAAATAAAATATGAAAATTATAAATATTAAAAATTCATACAAAATTTAAGTCGTTTATGTCTCGGAATGTTAATTTTAAGTTAAGTTAATTTTAAGGTATTTTGGTACACGTTGTCATTTGTATGCTGTTTTCAGCTTAAAGGAATATATACAAGTACTTCGAATTTTCGACTATTTAACCAGCGATTTTTAACTGACCGAGTAGAAAATCGTGGACTAGTAGTCGAAAACGCTGGAGAAATATACCGAGTCTCTCATTTAAGTATGCGCGTATATAATACCAATATTTTATTACCTTTTTTGGGTGATATCTGTTCCTCTTAATTTGAAAATCAAGCGCCTGTAGTTTTGTACCATATATGTACCCTTTTTGTGTGCTTGGCCGAGCTTCTTCTCCCATTTGTGGCGTGCGTCTTAATGTTATTCCCCAAATGGCGGGACCTAGAATTTTAAGCCGACTCTGAACGGCAGATATATTTTTATGAGGAAATTTTTCATGACCGAAATACACTCGGAGGTTTGCCATTTAGTGCCAAGTTTATAACCCTTTCGTTTTTTTGTTTGAATTCATCAGCCCATACATCTTGAATACAACCCCTACTATTATATCATATTATATTACCATTACTCAATTTACAATTACTGATATGGCGGAATTTATTGTCTAATTTTATATAGTTAAGACCTTTGCATGTTTTTTTCTGTTTTAATTATATTTTTTTATTTATTATTTTTTTTTATTGCTACAGCCTTTTCCCAGTGTTTGACCCACATCCACTGCGTATACGTAACTTAACTACAATACAGTATCGTCTACAATCCGCATTGCGTATACGCAACATTAAACTTTAAACCGCAGTTATACTTCTATGTGTATCTACATTGAGCTTCATTAAGCGTTTAATACGTACAGTATATCTCTGATTAACTTGTTACTCGCCTTAAGCTACTTAAACAATTTTCATTACAAACTTACAAGCGCATACATATACTACATTGTACATACATACATATTTGATATGCATAAATGCGTATTTTTTACATGCCTATTGCAAGCAGGCAACCATTTTCCTTATTTTCCAATTTTAAATGGCAAACAAATGCATGTATAAATATGTGTATGTGTGAGTTGCTTTTGTATGAAAATGAGTAAAATGGCATACAAAAGCTGCTATGAGCGCCTGAGATGAAAACCCTAATCTGTGCGTTAACTCGAAACAATGGCCATGTAATAGGGATACATACAGCCATATACGTTACCTTTTGCCTGCAATTGTGTGGGTAATATATATCAAAACATAAAACAAATACAGCTGAAGAGTACTGCCATGTTACACTGAAAGCAATTATGATGAAAAATATCTTGATATAAATTAGGTAAAATATTGTTTTTCTCAAATGACAAAAAAAAAAAAAATGTTTCCAGAACTTTCGAAAAGAAATGTAAAGCAATACAAAAAAATTTAAAATGGTAGAAAGAATATATATATATATCAAAATTTTTAAATTCCTAAAATTATTCATTTGCTTCTTACCACATTTAAGCCTACAAATTGGAAAAGCACATCCAAAGTACTAACAACATTTGACATGGAGTCTCTTTATTAAAAAAAAAACTAGTTTCCAAAAATCTTTCCTTTCACATTTCCAAGTGTATTCTCCCTGCTGTACATCCAAAACATTTAAGGCAAAAAAAAAAACACTCATATAACAACAACTTTGCGCACAAAAAAAAGTGGAAAAGCCTTTCGAAAATAGTCTGCGTTTAATTAAACAGCAACAGCAACAGAATATAACAAAAACAATAGAGCTACATATGTAAGCATATACATATATATGTAAACAGTATGTAATAATAACGAACAATAGGCAATAACAAACACAACAAAACTATCTAACGAAAACAAAACAAATAGTAAAACAATATGGAAGCTAACAAAAATAAGCAGATGTAGCCTGCCAGTCCATTCATCCGATCGTCGTCCGTGCTACTCTTCCGGCTACTGTCCACAATTATGATGCAGAGGGTGCTGGGTAAGCCGGCACTAGCACCGATACCGGTATGATTACCGTTATTCCAGTCAACACCTCCCGCATCTGCTCATGCGCCAATTGTTTTGTCTAACATTTTGTTTTGTTTTGTATTGTAGAAAACAAAAGCTTTCCCTGTTGCCGCCATTGCAGAGGACAATGCAAGCGTTTTGAATTTCAAATTAGAACAAAAATATAAAGCAAAACAATGTACGAAGAACACATACATATCAATGCAATGCTGCAACATAGACTATAAAAACTGTTTAGTAGTATAAAAACAAGTTAGTGTTTTTTTTTGTTAAGGCAAAATTTTTGTGCAACAACCGACGCAAAAAAGTGAACAATTTTAGTTGTTAAAATGGATATGGCGGTTGCTTGGGCTACTAAAGCAAAAACAATACCTAAAATTCTCATAATTAAAATATACAAAACTTCTGAGCAAAGAAGTGATGAAGCAGCGAGGGCAACAAATATTTGAATGTTCTTACGTACATATATAATTACGCCTACACAAATGTATATACATTCATAATGATGGATGCGTTTATGTGAGTAACGTGTATGTAGCCGTGAGTCATTAATTCACTTCATAAATTTTTAATGGAAATCCTGTTTGTTTGTTAACCCATCACATACTGGGTTGTTCGATAAGTTTTGCGGTGCAATAAGAAAAATACAGTTTTATATTTTAAAATACATTTTGTTAATCAGTATATTATAGTATCCCTGAACTTCAATACACTTGTTCCAACGAAATTCTAAGCTATAAATTCTATTCCAGTTTATGAATATGCTTACAGCACTGTTATGACCTCATCATTTGATGAAAAACTCTTTCCACGCAATAAGATCTATTGGCCTTGACAGGTAGATCTGGGTGTCATCAGCATAGAGATGAGTCGACGAATTTTGGCAACACTCAACAATATCATTAATAAAAATGCAAAATAAAATTCGACCTAAAATAGAGCCCTGTGGCACACCTGACGTAATTGGTTTTAGGCTTGAGTAGTTATCACCACACTTAACTTGTAGCCGATGTGAAAGGTAACTTTTTATTAGTTGCAGAGAAAATGCTCCAAACTTATAGTGATAACACAATTTTTCCAGCAAAACATTGTAATCAGTAATATCAAAAGCCTTCAAAAAATCAAGTAATACTAACACTGTTAGGTAATTTTTCTCATAAGCAGGGCGAACATCTTCAAATATGTTAAGCATAGCTGCAGAGCAGACTTCTGAAACCCGACTGGAAATTACTCAGCAGATTATTCTAACTAGTGCAAGTAGCAGGTAATTTGTCGCGCCAAAAATTTTTCAAATACTTTCAATAGGGCAGGTAAAATGTTTATTGGTCTAAAGTGCTGAAGAGCGGTAGATCATTTTATTTTTGGCACAGGTATTACATATATTTGCTATCTCCCAGAGATACGGAAATGTAGATGAGATGAGTCAAAAGTTAATTATGTGCGTAAGTGATGGTATTTCAAACGGTATAATAATTTTATAGTCCCTATAGCATACGATTTGACAATATGTACACACTGTATCAAATCCATCTCTGTTGCAGACACAAATTCAAACTCACCGTCATCAGCATGCTCTCGTAGAGGAACTTTTACAGTTATGTGGAGCGAAGCCCTGTTATATGAAAGAAAGTGGGTATTTAAGACTCTGGGTCCAAACTGCACACGGGCTTATCCTCTCCTGAGACACCTAAGGATTTAAGGTTTTTTCCAGAGGACTTCCATTGTAGATATGCCCTTTTGACATCTCTAGTGATTGCAGTTACTTTATTTCTTGCTACACGATATTTATGCCACGAGTGAGTGTTTTTATCATTTTTCCATTTCCTATATGCTTTACTAAGCTCTGTAATTAAAGACAATATCTCACGTGTAAACCATGGTTTTCTGTTTCCATGGACTTCAACTTTATGCAACGGAGCAAACCTATCAAATAGGAGGCTGACTAAAGCATTGAAATGTTGCAGTTTTTCATCCACTGTTGTGAATAGCCGACACATATTCCAATTAAGCTCAGCAACCTCCTTATTTAAGAGATAATGTTGAACAAGCTTAAAGTCTCTTACAAATAATTCCTTTACTTAATTTTGTCTGTTGAACTGGATGTTGTAGGATAAGAATACCAACCCGTCGTCAGAAACTCCAGCCATAGGAAGCTGATCAATATGACTGACGTAATCTCTGTCACTGATGCAAAATACATTCAAAAAACTTGGTCTGCAGTGGGGTGTGAAGCGAGTAGCATATTCATTGATTAAGGAAATTCCTAATGATAGGAGACTATCTATCAAACTCCTGGAAGAAAAATTATCACAAAGAAGGTCTACAATTAAATCATTCGTTTATAAATTTCCTTTGCTTTTGATCCTTCAAGAAAAAAAAAACAGAATTCAATCACCGCACGATACTTGATTTTTTCGTCGGTACTAAATGACTTGTAATCAAAGAATGAATTGACAGATTGAAATGAAATTTAATTTATCCAACTGTGAAACTTATTGAAAAACCTAGTATGTTTATAAATATGTCTGTAGGTTATAGGCAATGGATGGCAATGGATTATGTTAAAAATTTAGAAAAATAATTATCAGAATAGAAAATTTAAGGGTTTACAAGTTTCGGACCTCTATACTAAAAAAAAATATCTGTTATAAAAATAATAACAAAAAAACATTTTTGGTAATCCTAGGAGTAAGTAATACAATTTTTTTTCAACCAAAATAATGTATGTTTAAAATTTTTAAATGTGAAGATTACAGATTAAAAAAAAAGTTTAAAAGTTTTTCAAGGGTTGCCATATATATTTCTGACATTAAACACTTCTAGTGTTGTCAGGTGCCATCTGATCATAACTTTGTGAGTGGTTTTTTCAGTTATGAATGGCTTTAAAAATTCATCTCGTCAAAAAATGGTATTAAACCTTAAATATTTTCGTACGACTATTTCTCACAATTTTTAAGCCAGAAAATGTTGATGTGCGCGAAATGATTGACCAAGATTGAGGCCCCCATGGGCGTTATTATGGCAGGGATCATAAGGTCTTGCATGATTCCCTTATGGTAAAAAAGGTGGATTCGCGTTGGGTCTCATACTCTCTAAAATAAAACGCGGCTGGATATAGAGCTTTGAAAATTGGTTCAAAAAAATGCAATCATCATGGAAATCATAAATGTGAGGAAATCTGCATGCGATCGATTAGCGGGTTATGGATGCTTATGCGGAATAGTCTAAAGTGAACGGCTAATGAGTTAAATATATTCGAATAATTTTCTATTTTTATTATCCGTTTATCCATCGGATTGGGTGGATGCATCTGAATACAGCGTGAAATTATATTTGGAAACCCAAGCTTAAGTATCGACGTCAATTATGCTCGAGACCTAAGATAAGAAGTTTGATTGGGAAAACCGGAAGAGTGGATGGCTTTTACCAGGTTTATTAACCTCAAGCTTCCTCTACTTTATAATGAATCCGAGAAATCTGTTGAGGCCTAGAGAATGAAGCTGAATTATTCGCAAAAATGTATCTGCTTTAATCTAGCGAATACCGGAAACGCAGGAAGAGTATTGCCAATTAATTGCCTATGCTGACCCAATGGCTTATACCCTATGATGAGCCCATCACCATTTTCATCTTTTTCAAGAAGCATTTATTTTTTGTGCAGGTGTTAAGCATTGAATATTGAAAAAATCTGCGATTGAGCGTCTCCGTAATATCCCGTGAGGGAGTCATCCAGTACCATTTTGTTCTCTTTTAAAAGAGACTATAAATCTTTCAATAATTCTTTGGAAATCTGGCTGATGTTGTATTTCTTACCACATGGGATTACTGGCACAATGAATCTTTCTAAATAATTTCTCAGTCTTAAAGTCCGATGTTCGTGCTACTGTCTATAGAAATACAACCAATCCATCATATTCATAGTTTCCTCATTAGCCTTTGAAACCAGTGGAGCCAAGTTCAGCAAGGCTTTAGGAGCAGCGCCTGAGATTACAAACATGTTCTGTAGCCGTAATGGGCCTGATCCAAGCTGAGTACACCCAAGGCAGCAAAGCTAGTGCCAGACCTAAAGCTTTGCTAAATGCTCTCCGACATCGTCCAAAAACTTTGAGCTCTCGGTTTACTTTTAACTTTATATGAGTTTTCCACGCCAATTTATTTGCATGAGTAAGACAAAATTAACGATTTCCATGATTTTATGAGTATTTGGCCCATTATAATAGAATCGTCGGAATCATAGCTTTACTATTGTAATAATATTGAAGAATGTATCGAATTTTTCTTGATGGATCATTAAAGACATATGTGCAAAGCATTCCGGACTTCACTTTGCATAATAGTAAAGATTGTCGTGCCTAGAACATCCAGTATGTATCATTTATCAATCTTATTTAGGATCTTTTGCGTTTTAGCACAACCAGGCGTAGGGGGTTTCCTGTTGTTAGTGCAGAAACATCTTCCGTATAAGTTTGTGCAGGAAGCTTTTGCATCTCATTAGAAAAGAGAGAACAACTTCATTCAACCTCTGCATTGACACCTAGAACGCACTTTTCCTCTACGATGATCAGTTTCCTAGACAACAGTGAATCTGACTTTCTATGCCTTTACTTCCAGCACCTCTTTGATTTGAGTTACCAGCTCATGTAAAGTTGATTCTTAAAATATGCTATTTGGGCAAACATTTTAATACTGGGTGACTGTCCAACAGCACCCTTGACATGACGGGCCTTTCAGTATGGAAGATGACAAGTTGCCTAACTTTCGTTTAAGCTATGCGGATATGACCAAAAACCAGGCTAATTCGTTGGTCAGCAAGTATTATTTAATTACGAAGTCTTGACTTTCAAATTAAGAGGATAAAATCGACGTCATTACCCAGTATTTTTTGTATTCCTATTGTGACGAAGGTTAGGTTAGGTTGTAGCAATTGAACACTATGGGACTCACTCAGGCTCATAGTCCATTGTGAAGCCACATGGTGAACTTGTCTTAGTGTGAACTTTTAAAAAATCTTGATGAATTTGTGCATTCAAGGAAAAATGCAGTTGATTTACTCCTTTCTGATATTTTTTTTAACTAAGACTTAGGAAAGCGACACAAATAATATATTATGCTCCGTATACTTATAGAAAAATGGAAGCCAAAATGCTTTCCAAAAATTTGTTGACATTATGGATGCATGGAGACTTAGGTTGAAAATTTACATTTATTTATATGATCCGAGCTAAGATTTTTTCACACTTGATATAGCGTACAAAGAACTTATTGGATTTTATGAGCCGATTTTACAATAATGATATGATACTGATAAAGTGTAACACGCTTGACAACTTTGAAGATTGTTTATGCACTCACATTATAATAAAATTTAAAAAGTTTTACTCAAGAAGCACGTCGTTATACTTAGCAAGGAAGTGTATGTAGTTTGTCTCCGCAGAAAACCAAGTACAATTGGGTTTCATGTTCGTGTAGGAAAATCTTTGTTTCCGGTAGTAACCTTTACATAGAGTGTTTTAAGAGCTTGAGAACTCAAAGTGATAATGCAAAACAGAGATATTGTTTGAATGAATTTTTTTGATTATAATCTGGTAGATAATTTCTTGGCATTTATTTTTTGAATGTGATGTCTGGAATATATCCACCACAGCTACGAGCTACCCGGTTCACTCGATCAGCGCTATTTTCGACTATTTTTTCCCATAAATCCGGCCGCATGGCGTCAATAATGGCTTGGATATTGCAATAAATCGCGCGACCAAATATCGTCGATGTTCAGCTGATTACGTTTTGGAAAATAAAATCCAGCCAGCATGGCTCAATAGCGTTCACCATTCACCATAGAGGCAGCTTTCTCTTCATTTTGAAGGAAATGAGGACCGGCCATACCGCCAGTGCTCTATGAACTTTGCGAACAGATTTATTTTTTTCAAAGTAAATTTCTACAAATTGGAAGCGTTGTTCTGGCGGTATACGATTCATGATGACTTGCCAAACCTCACTGAACAGAAATGTCAGCACAGTTTATCATTCTCAGCTATCAAACTATAGTTATCCATATCGATAGTTCTCATGCAGCTAAAACAACTCCCGATAGTTGAGTGGGCTTAAAGCTTCCATTGGCATGTAATTTCTCTAATAATAAATATTATTTTTTCTCCCAAAAATTTAAAATCCCATTATTTCTGCTTACCCAATTCATTTCCTATTAACAAAAGTTGCATAAAAAAAAAAATTAAAAGAACCATGTTGCCGTGTCAAGAATGCTATGTAATTTACGTCATGGCCGCTACTGCCCTATCTAGTAGGTATATAGCTGACACTGCCGGTTGCTGTTCTGTGTGCACTTTCGAGGGTTGAAATGATTTTGCGCGCAAACGTTTAATTTAAATTTTAATTTCGATTTTAATCTCTTAATGCGAAATAAAATTGCCGCTGTGCTGCATTGGTGGCATGGCATACCACTGCCCTTCTTCATCTTCTTCTTGCACAGCAGTGCCTCTAAGATTTGCGCGTCAGTTGTACACATACCTATCTATATACATATATACAAGTGTATCAACATGCGCAACTGGCTACAAATTTACACCAATCAAATGCGTCTCGGAATTGGGGCATGAGGTAGATGGGGATAAGCGAGTAAGCGAGTTTCCCGATGGGCGTTTAGAAACACGACTAGACCACAATTCTTGTCGCCTTTATATGAGGGATTGTACAAGGCGATGATCAGTTTAATTTTTTAACGATTCGTCAGTGTACTTTTAGACTCTAAGACGTTATTTTAACGTAGAATCTAACAAAGAGCGGGGGCGCAAATAGATTTTCATATTCAGGGCTCTGAAAGTTCATATAATATAATGCCAATAAAGAGTTGTTTCTGTTTGGATAGGTAATAATAACTATTTGGTATAAATCGCTCGCTAAATAAATCCAAAGTGTACATTGCGTTAAGTAACTATAGCAACACCCAAACAAGAAGTTAGTGCGAGGCTCCAGGTGGGAAACGTGGTTTTCTTTTCGCTATACAAAGCTCTAACTTCCTCTGAAACCTGTGAGATGCGTAAGGCGGATGCAGAAAAGCTTAACATATTTGAGAGAAAAATCTTTCGCCGCATCCTTGGACCGGTCAACGTCAACTATCGCATACGTTATAGGTATATACATTAGGGCGGGTGATTTAAAAACCGCTCTTTGCTCTGTGAAAATCGTATTCTAGGGATCAAAATAAGAAACTTTGCCGAAGGAACCATACCTCTAAAACGAATTCAACGATGAATTTCTAGCGGAGTAAAACGACTTCCAAATCGTCGACTACATCCAGCTTCAGTGTCTTAAGTGGGCTGGAGTTACCCAAGGAAAACCAGGATTCACACAGTCAATGACGACGCCAAGATCTTTGAACTGAAAAACTGGGGGATGTTGAGATAGATCGAGATTCTTGGTCGAAGTTATTGAGGGAGGCCAAGGCTCAGCCCAGACCGTCACGCCAATAATGATGATGAAATAACTATAGCGTAAGGACTTGTTGAATAGTTTTGAAAATGCTTCTTACCTAACTTTAATGACATTTTTATGATAATATATTTAATTTTCCTATACAAATTATACAAAACTAAATTTTAAACTTTATGCAATTTAACAATATTCAAAAAATGTTTATGAAATTTTACAAATTAGTAATCAGAACTTTTAGAAAAATATAAATAATAAATATCTCAATAAATTTTGGTATAATAAAGTTCAAGATTCAAGTGGGTAAAAAGTCGCGTTGATTTTTGAAAATTTTGAAAGGAGAGTTGCATATTCATATCGGAAAGTCCTGTGGCTGTGGCCAAACTAATTTTATATTAAAACTGAATCAAAAACTGACAATGATTTGACCTTCTATTATAATTTCATGAAAATTTGGTAGGTTACTCTTGGAAGTGAAGAAATATATTATTGTAAAAATATATATGTGGCAATAGATGTTCTTTTCTTTTTTCTCAATGATCAGTAGAACAAGAACAACGCCTCATCACTTTTATTTGCTGAAGTACGCCTTTATGCTTGCGCCCTATAAGGGCTGGTTTTGAACTGGTCACAAGTCACCGGTAACTCACACCAGCTTCTTTGCTTTTTTGTTAGTTTGGCAGTTTAAGTTAAAAAGCTCACTGTAAAATTAAGTGACTAGAGTTAGGATGGGAGAATCGATGAGGCTGTGGGAGCGCAAAGTTGAATGGCTTTTCGCAATTATTTTTTCTTCATATTCGATTATTATTTTTCCTTTCGAGGCAGGTTCGTAGAGAAAGTTAAGCTGATGGTTTCAGGTGTGAACTATTACCTTCTTGTACAGGGTGACCCAATAACGCTGCAGAATTTTTTTATTGCATAAATAAAACACACAAAAATTAATCCAAAAGACTTTTTTTAGTTTATAATGTTTTTTAATCTATGCTATTTATGGGTAAAATATAAATGTCCGTGAATATGAAATATCCGATAAATGCCCACATTAAACCATACATTTCACTCAGCCTCCAGAATGAAATTCAATATATTGGCTGCCATTTGACATTTTTGTTTTGTGAGGTATTTCATTGGCAGTTGGACTATGGAAGAAAAATCGTGAAAGGTCAGCAAAAAAAAAAAACAATTAAAAATCAACGAAAGTTTTGAGCCACTTGAAACTTGCACTTTGTTATATTAAAATCCAATGGGCTATAAAACTTCATACCCAAAAAGAATTATCACTATTCTGGTTAAAAAGTTGAAATTTTGATTAAATTTTTGGAAAATTTTGCTCAAAGTAGAAGACTTTGCGATATATTATAATTTTCATTGTAGTGGGACTATGTTTTTCTACAAAAAAATGTGTTTATAATTTTGCAACAGGGCATATATGAGAAGAAATAGTAGGCTTATGAATTAATGGAGGTTAGAGGAAGTAGAATTAAATATATTTTTATATAAAAAAACTAATTAAAAAAAAATATGGTCCAAACTTATCAATATGCGTATATTCTTTTGCGCGGCTTAATAGCGACCTTATTTTTTATTTCATTCTTTTGTTCTTTATTTGTTTGAAGTTAAATTTCACAAAATGATTTATAAATCGGGGGAAAATGATCGTACGTATACGCGGGTGGATACCTGGCAGATTAGAGTATCTGAAGTGGTGATTATAGTGGTGATTAAACTTAAACCTAATTTATATCTATGAGATTGGCCTCAACTGTTGGGTCGTTTTCCTTATGTCACTCACTTTAATAGGGTAAGAGGACGAGGTCATAATCAGAAATATAAGTCTCCTAACCGAAAACTCAACTCAAGTTAGTTCCAACTTTAATAGTGATTGGCAGAGTACACAAGTAGACTTTTTTGCAGGGTACTAGAGCTACTAGAGAGAGTCAAACTCGAGAGAGAGGCATATATCGTCATACGGAAGATGTAGTCCTTTGAAATGTTGGACTACTTGACGATTTGTTCCTAAAAGTCACAATTTTTAATTGCAATGCATTGAAGTGTTTTTAGTTTGGTCTCAAGTTCATCTAAATAATTTGAAAAAAATACGTGTACTCTTATAAAACTATATTTACCATAAATATTATCTTTAAGAGTCCATAATAAAATTTAGTGTTGGATGTTTTTGTGGAGCTTTATTACTCAATATATCTTACCCATGTGGGTAATTTTTACGCTTATTTTTTAAAAATCTCACAAATATTTGGATTGGAAGGACGATAGAGGACTAAAATGTTTAATAAAAATATTCCTTGGAAAATTTGGCAGGGGTATTCTTAGAAGGAATCAGTGTGCAATAGCGGAGAGAGGTAATTCTATTAAACAAAGCTGGCATATATTCGTCCTCCTTCCAGCCAGGTTTTTGTGTCAGGTTTTGCTGCCGATGCCTCAAAAGTTTTCGTTTATCGCCAATCGATCTTTTTCATTCAATTTTCCACAAATCTTACTTCCACACTTTTTAACTGCGCAAAGGTTTGACTTCACGAGTCTTCGCTTTTTGTCTTGCAGTCGCTTTGATAATTTTGTATAACTTCTTTCCCTACGCTCCAACCGCTGTTAAAGGAAATTAGTTATACATACAGTATATCCCTATGCATGCTTCGTTTTTTAATCTGCCTATACGGAACGAGCCCGCCGGACTCGGTGTCGCTATATAGCGAATTATTTTTGAATAAACAAAAGTTATGTGATCAAAATCCCAGCACTGCCATTCTGTAAAAGCACGTATGCCTGATTCTACACAGGCATACTGAAATGCTGCCACTTCATCCTTTAGGCACTTGCCATACAAAACTGAGTATCTAACCCCAATCTTGTGGAAATAACCTATTAGAATACTTAGGGAATGAACCTCGGAATAAAGTTAACAATGCTCCTTAAGCCTTAAGCAGAAACTTGGTTTTGTCTTAGTTTCAGGCGTCAAAGTATATTTAGGACTCCTGGCATGCAATAGATGGCTATCAGTTGCCTTGTGCTCGACTCAACTCCACTTCAGGACAGGCTGAGGGCCAGTGAATTTTACACCGGACTTAATTTTGTTAGTACAATAGACTTTTCACTATCACATTCAGCCTGCAGAAGGACCCATGATAAGGTATGCTGGTAGAATATCGAATGAGTAAATTTCCACTCGAAACAATTTGAATAAATATTAAAAAGCCGTGTGTACACATTTTTGTGATAAATGATTATTTCATATGTATATTCATAGCTGATAAGGAAATTTGTGATATCGCCCAAAAACAGCTGAGTGCAAAATGTGCTATGATATGTTTAACACCTGATAAGAAGAAATTTGTTAGTACACGAAAGAAAATTTTTCTAACTTTGCACACGGCGATGACGTATTTGCTATAACTGAAATCTAATGAGATAGTTAGTCAGTATATGTAGCTATAAAAAAGGCTTTTAGTTTCCTTTTCGAACAACAGTCAGGAGTCGATCATTGCTAGTGAAGAATAATAGAAAAGCAAGAAACCGCGCCACGCACAATTAAAAAGCAAAATGGTCTGCAAGCAATGTATCAACAGTAAGTAGTTCGTGGACAAAGAACTTTAATATACTACTGTGATCAATTTAAGAGACGGGGTTCAAATTCACACTTCGATGGCATATCAATTCGGATTTTTTTTTTTTCTTTTTAATTAGTAGTGCTGTTGTTGATGTCTGTATTAAATCGCATGGTTAAATTTGTGTTTTGGGAATAACTAAAAGTGAGTGTAGCGATTTTTATCATATAATGCCTAATCCCATTCAGAACTGGTATCTAAAAATATCTTCGGTGACCAGATTTAAAAAAGAAGATTTAAATGTGGTAAAAACAATACCAAAAAAGGACAGAAATTATCCTTGTGATTTTCAATTAACCAAAAACGTCTGATGATTAACTTATTAATCACAACCTCTGCTTTAAGGAACGCTTACTTTAAAAAATTATGTAAATGAAAACTTAAACTATCGTGTCATAAACTCCAACTACTTTGCTTTTAAAATGCATAACTATGAGAGTTGCCCAATAGTGAAACCACTGTAAAATAATAATGAAAATGGCTTTATTGTTTTTCCAAATGTTCTGCTTAGAAGTTAATACACTTCGGTATTCACTTGCAAAAAATTTTCAGAAGCACTTTTGCCCCTCCGAAGTAGATACCTCCAAAGCGAGCCATTTAATGGCTTCAACAGCTTCTTCAGGCGTTGCAAAACGTTGACCGCATATTTTATTATTAATGTTCGGTAACAAAAGAAATTATTAGGCTCCAAATCAGGCGTAAGGTGTATGACCCATTAACTCGATCTTTTGAATGCTTAAAAACTCTATGTGAGCCAGTCCGTGAACGCTCGCATTGTCTTAAAGAATAATTTTGTATCGTCTCTTATTTTCTTATTTTCGTGCAACCAAAAAAAGGTAAATACATTTTTTTTTAAAGCAGAAAAAAGTAAAGAATTTCTTGTCAAAATAATAATAAAGAAATATTGTATCCATTGAAGTATGTTAAGATTTCTACTTTTTTCTTTGTGTACTTATAATAAAAATTAGTGTCTATTTAAAGCAAGAGTGGCAGGGTATTTCCTTATTAAAGAATCGCCAACGAGTCAATCAAAGTTTTTGATATTTAGAAATATATATTAATTTTTTGATATTTTCCAAAACATCCTTTACAAATGTAAATTGAGATTGATTTTTTTACGGCATGAAAATGGCGTGAGACACTTTGCAGCAAACATCCATCAGGAATAGAATAATACAAGAAGGCGCAAAATGAATCACCCTATCGGAAGATTTATAATTTTTCGTTATTTGTCGTACACAAATCATTTTTGCACTAGACAGCTGCAGTATACAAACATGTAACTAGTGGAGCGCTTAAAGGTTAAAATAAAGATTTCCATTGCTCAAATTTTTAATTTTTATTTAGTAAAAAAAATTATTCAAAAAACCAAATTGGATGCGATGTTATATAATGAAATTTTTCATTTAATTCTTGTTAATTTTTTTGGGCGATTAGCTTCTTCAATATCTTCTCATGAACTGCTCATGAATTGATCCTTCAGTGTTTACATAAACTCAAAGTCAATTCGTCTTTTCTGTCCGATGATCTTCTTTGTTTTGTAGGCATGCAAATAATTCTATTGATGAGTATTGGGAAACTGAAAATTTGATTCGTTATATTTTGACACTCTATATTTATTTGATTAGCGATGTCGCTGCAAGCGTTGATTGATCGCCATTTCCATGCCACACAAAATAACAACTCTATTAGTCCATGAGATATTACTACGATACCAAAAAGAAAAAAACAAAATACTAAAATCAGTAAGTTAGTTAGGCTATTATGCCAAAGGCCCCCAGCAAAATATCTAAGCTTATTCAACAGTAATAGTTGTTATCTTCTTTTAAACAAATTTTTAAACATTTTTCTTTGTAATTTTAGCCTGTAAATGCACCACCACCAAATGCGGTGACAATTGTTGCTGTGCCCAGAACTGCAATTGCTGCTGTAAAAATGGGCCCAGGGAGCAATGTTGTGCCAACAAAAATTGAAGAAAATCCTCTTTTCTAAGTCTAGTAAAATACTTTTTATATTGAGTTATGAACTTTATGTACCATAATAGAGAAATCAGATAAATAATGAAATAAAAGTAATTTTCAGCAAAAAAATTGGTTGTTAACTTGATGTTTTTTATGTAAAAATAATATAAAGTACTGGACTGAGTATGTACCCCTGCACTGATAATGGGTGATCAGAATGGAGGTAATTTTTCTAATAGGATTTTTTGATAGATCATGCATAACTACTGTCAAACTAAATACATAATTTTCTTCAGTATTTATTGACAGTTCATCATGGAAAGGCTTACGTTCAACAAAGTTTACAAATCGTACAATTGCATTACGAAAATAGACGCTCCGTGAAAAGTGTACATTGCTCGTAACCGCCTACGGAATGCTCTATTCAACAAGCCATCGACGTACGAACAGCCGGAAGTAAAGAGAATGTTGCGGCTGTAAAAGAAAGTTTTGCTGAACACCTGGAAGAATCGATTCAGCGCCGATCTCAACAACTTGGCCCTACTTGGGCGATTTTACGCAAACATCTTTGTTTGAAAGCGTATTAAATACACCTAATCCAAGATTAAAAGTCGGTTGATCTTTCAAAGCGTCATAATTTCAGTTATAGGGCTCTTAAAAAACTCGCCGAAAATCCGCATTTTGGGACCCGCATTTTGTTCAGCGCTGAGGCCCATTTCGGCTTAATGGCTACCTTAATACGCAAAATTGCCATGTTTCGGCTGAAGAGAAACCCGAATCCAGTCAAGAACAGTTACATCCTCTGGACTGGATGAATCATCGGCCTATATTTCTTGAAAGATGAGGCATTGACGCCAGTGAATAAAAATAATAGTTAATGGCGAACGCTATCGCGTAATGATAAACGACTTTTTGATGCCGAAAATTGAAGCTCGTGATCGCCACAACATTTGGTTCCAACAAGACGCCGCTACTTGCCTCACATCAAGTGAAACACTGCGTCATCATTTCGGTGAGCAATTTATCTCTCGTCTCGACCCTTGGACTGCTCACCAAGATCGTCTTTGTGGGGGTATGTAAAGTCTAAATGCTTTGTGGATAAATTAGCTTCGATTGAGAAATTGGAAACCAACATTACTAAAGTTATTCACGAGATACCGACCGAAGTCTCCAACGAGTGATTCAAAACTGGGGTTTACGGACGGCCGAATTAGTCGACGTAGTAGCGGCCAACAATTGAAAGGGATTATATTTAAAGCAAGCAAAAAATAAAAGTCATGAAGGGTTCTACACAAAAATAATAAAGATTGGCCTATCAATTTGGATTTTTGTTGTTGTTCAAAATAAATAAAAAAATTCAACTAGTTATTATTAAAATCCCACCCCTATTTTAGAAATTTGTAGAACAATTTCGGGTATACGATTTTGTAGCCCATTGAATATTGATGCAATAAAGTGAGAGTGTCAAGTAGCTAAAATAGCCTGTTGCTTTTCGAAAATTATTATTTTTGGCTTTCGGTCTTTTGCATTTTCTCCACATTTTCGTAAAAAAATGTTAATTAGGCCCTGTGCTATAGTTTTTTGTACCATAAATTCACCTGAGCTACAAAATTAAGTGATTTGAACTCTTGCAATATTTTTTCGTTAATTTTCTATAAAAATACAGTTATACAAAAAACTTATAAATCGAACTTACAAACTATGTAGAAAATCCATGGGAATTTAACAATTTCCCAAATATCATGGTTAACTTTTTAATCAGAACTTTTAGCAAATATCTGGGTATGCAGTTTTATTTCTATTAAATTTTATTATAATAAAATGTTGATTGATGTTGTTCCAGAATTTCGTTGATTTTTTAAATTTTTTTCGCATACGATTTTGATCATTTTCTTCTATATAAAATTTTGTTCATTTATTTATTGAAAAGAATAATAATAATAAATAATTATCCCACGTATAAGAGAAAACAATAAAGAATAAGTACTGGCTGCTAAGCCCTTTGGCTATCCATATAAAGTACTTCCGAAAAAGAATATATATATTTAATTGGTGTGTTCACCCTTTTTGGGTATTTGACCGAGCTCCTCCTCCTATTTGTTGTGTGCGTCTTGATGTTGTTCCACAAATGGGGGGACCTACACTTTCAAGCCGACTCCGAACGGCAAATATATTTTATGAGGAACTTTTTCATGGCAGAAATATACTCGGAGGTTTAATAGTTGCTTGGTTCAAGTAGAATTTCTCCTTATTAGGAAACAGGTCTTATAATTTAATTCGGTTATATTCGGCTATAGAGAAAGAAGCATGCATATTTTTTTAAGTTTTTCTCAAATTACTTCCATGGCTGGCTTTACAGTAGTCCATCGCTTCAACCCAAAATTTCAATATATTTACAGTATAAATTTACAATATGCACGAACTGCATTGCATACGTACTTACCAATGGCAACTTCCCACTTCGGTTTCATGTTTCAACTCTTAAATCTACTCAGCATAGTAGTTGGGTTCTATTCACAAAAAGTTTAATAAAGGCCAGTCTCGGCACTTTCAAATAATATTTATTAAAATTGTTCAAGCGAAAAGCGCCCAATTTTCTAAGTGCCTTGCCATAAAAGAAATTTGTGATACGTGACGGATGATAATTTAATTATAAATAAATGTAATACATACAGTAATAAGCGGTTATGTGTAAGGCATTTTTCACAGATTCGCTATAAATATTTGAAGATAACTCTAAAAGTTGCGGTCCTTCTTTAATTTGATGTTTTACAATGCTATCATCTGTTCATCAGTATCACGTCACAATGCCAACTATGCTTCTTTGTACAAAAATAGCAGTGGTATCAGAGTTTCCACTCTATAGGTTTCAAAATAAATTCTCACGATCCAAAGTTTCGAACAAAAATGTTTTCCAATAATCCACTAATCGAATAATCCATCCCACAAAATTTTAAAAATTATAAAAATACTGAAAGGAACCGATGATATTTCATTTTGAAAACCTCTGCATCAAAATTTTTAACATTAAATAAATTTCAAAATTGTTTCAGTTTATAAAAATAGTATAACTTTTTTTATATTAATCGCAAAAATATTTTTAAAAATGGACCTTAAAGCTAAAGAGTAGTACTTTGCTATGCCTTTGTGGAACATTAAAAAAAAACTTTACCTTGCTCAAAAAAAGTTTAAAAAATGGCCAAAACCTGCATTTTTTGACTATTTAACCTCAAATTGCCAAAAATCCTGACGTGCTGGAGCATTTTCAAGGACATATTCGTTTTCAGCATAAAAAAACCTTCAGGAAGCACCCATAGCGGTTTTAGAAACTGTAAAAAAGCGAGATTTCGCAGGCTTGTGTAATTTATCCTCAAAAATTTAAAAATGTCAAAAGAATAAATCTCAAAATTATTATTATTGCAGAAGCTGTGGGGATCCTGCAGAGAAAGAGACTGTGGAACACTTTCTCTGAAAATGTCCGGCTCTGGCAGCTAGGCGCTTGAGATCCCTTAGCGTGCCCTTTGGGGATGACTCGAAGAAATTCTCCAGCCTACATCCCATTTCTCTCCTCCGCTACATCAACAGCACTGGATGGCTGTAGACGGTTTTCTCTCCTCCCTAAATCCTTTCACAGGTAGTGGTCCACATTTCGGTATCAAAACGGCACGTAAGTGCTACTTGTAGTGTACCTGGGGTACTCTTGCCATCTGACCTACCTACCTAGATATCGAATTCCAAACAGATTTTGAGATTTATCTCAATTTTATCCTCCCAGTCATAAATAAAAAATTAATTTCCATTTAAAATTATTTCACTAAAGTTACTTTGAAACCCTTAAAACTGCAGCGGATAATTAAAAAAAGTTAACATTTTCGTAACGCTTTGACTGACAACTTAATTAGCTTTTTGGCTAAAACTTATTAATAAACCGAATGCAGCATAACTCGTCAAGGGCTGGAGAAGCAAAAACGTCAACAAAAGCAAAATCAGAATGTAATACTTAGCAAATATAATTTACTAAAAAAAAAAAAACCATTGTAACAAACTATGAAGAAAATTCCAACGTAGCAAATGCTTCGAAATTTTGAAAAAGGAGAAGAAGAAGAAAAATTTATGACAGCTCTAAGGAAGGCCGAAAGAAGGAATGACGGCCAACTTCTCTGCAGTTGAACTATGTTTGTTAAAAAATCGTTGATTGACTTCAACTAGAAACTTTTGTAGCTCACTTTTGTAATTTTTGCCATAACAACGAAGCACAAAACTTCGATGTCGACTTAGCCGAAAATATGCGCCAATGCCAACAAACTTTTGCAGTTTATAACCCTTCGTGAAGCGCTGAAGAAATCCATTAAGTTTTTTGTGTCAAGCAGCATAAAAAAGAAAAAAATTATAATTGAAATAAAAATTGAAATTTAGCCGCAACGCTAACGCTTTCGTCTCAACTATGATACTGCTCCTTCTCCTCTGCCGTCGTGATGTCTATAATGAATGCTGTCACTAACTGTTTGTGATTTTTAATTAGGCAAAGTTGCATAAGTCAAGTTGGATGGTGCACTGCACTCATGCATACATACATGCATATATATTGTAGTTGATGCGATTTTATACGAGGGTGGCTGAGCTGGTTAAAACTTCTCTTAACACTCTAAATGCAAAAGTGCCCCTATTGTGGAACCACCTGTGAATTTTTGGCTGCATTAGCGTAGGCCAAAAAGTTTTCCTTATTTATGCTCACGCAAGGAAGTGCAGTCGCACAACGTAAATACATTCACACAATTATGCTTGCTATAGTATTGTTGCCAACAAAAAGTAGCAACAACATTTTTGGTATTAATGTCAGCAGTTGTGGCGCGCCCAGATAGACGGGGCATGCACGTGTGTTAAGTAAAATCAATTTTGACAGTTGCCTGCAGCGGCAAAAGCTTCGCCAACAATTTTTAGAAAACTCTATGTAAAAATGTTTTTGTTTCGTTTTTTTTTGTGAGTTGCTCTTGAGGCATAGAATCATTAATAGTTTTATTTTTTGCTTTTCAACAGATTACACCATGTAACAATTATTAACTTTTTTTGTTGGCCATGAAAAATTGTATATGCACGTGAAACTATAGATTCTATATAATAATACTGCATACTCAGTTTTTCATTTATCATTAATTATATTCTTGTAAAGACTTTAAGGCTTCAAAGGGAAAATGTAAATTGGTATCCAGTGCGTATACTTTATTTCAAAGGAGGAGAGTTCAACTAATTGTTTTTATATTTTTGTAAAACACCAAGAACGAAGTTGAGGCTACATATATATACATATATATATATATATACATAAGATTAAAATTTTTTTCCAAATAATTAGATAGGTAATTTCAAATATATTTCAGTATATATTACTCAAAGGATATTATTGTTCTATATTTATCTTGGCGAAAAGTAAACAAAGGTGTTTTATAGCTGGTTTTATCATCTTTCTTTGGATATCTAGTTCAAAATAACAGAATGGGTATGAATATTTCGAGTAATTGTTTGAAAACGTACCCCTTTAGAAAATTTACTTGATCACAAAATGAAAAACTGAGTTCGCAGCATTACTATATACAATGTGTTGCATCACGTGCATGTGAAATATTTCTGGCTAACAAAAAATTTGATTTTTGTCGCACGGTGTTACGTGTGTGAAAGATTTAGTATTTTATTCATGGTGCATAGTTTTTTATCCGTTGGAGCTTTTACTTTGTTATTGCCTTGCATTTGTTTGCTTCGGAAAAAGTGGTTAAACTGAGTTTTGCCACTGTTGCTTGTTGCCATTGTTGTTGTGCTAGTTATAGTTTTCGTTGCTCTAAGCGGAAATGAAACTAGTTTGCGCAAAATTTTGGAATTATGAATTTTTAGTTTTTAATTTCCCCACTTTACCTGGCTGACGCAATCTCATTTATGCCATTTAGATATTTACGAGGAAAAATTTCATTTGAATCTGTGGCTATTAACGATTTAACAGAATATAAATGGATAATTTTAAGTATGCCAATTGAGAGGAACATTAACCAGATTTAACAAAAGACTTAATTAGGACGAAGCAACAAAAAATACAAGTCAAGTAAAATTATCACTCATTGGCTCTCGTCTTCTCCAAAAAGCTTGGATAAATTTCAGTGGTAAATCTGCCACTATTTGTGGAATAATATCAAGACGCAACAAATAGGAGGAGTTTAAATTGTAAAGTTATAAATTTAAAAAATTGGAGAGGCCACTTCCACGCCGGCATGCAAATACAGTTAAAATATCTTTAGCTGCGGTTCGCAAAAAAAAGTAGCATCTCAACATTTCGATCACTTCCATTTGTTTTTTTTTTTAATTTCTGAATGCTCATTACTTTGTTTTTGTGAAAGAATAGCTGATTGATTTTTATATAATTTTTTCTCATTGATGGTCTTGCACATTTTCTCCATGTAATGTCTTTGGCGAGGGTCAAATCTGAGCCGAGCGATGAGGGTGTGTTCCTCAAAAATTACCAAAAAAAAAGTTTTCCAAAAATTTGTAACTAAAGAAAAAAATTAATATTTTTTCACACAAAATTTTTATTTTTCCGCACAAAATTTTTAAAAAGTATTAGGTGCGCAACTAAGTTCTCGCTTTTTTTGATGAAAATACAACTTTATTCTGAAAAAATGGCTACAAGTGAGCCTTTGAAAATATTGCCCATCGCTGGCTACTACTTTCTCCCATCTTTTTGGTAGATCCCGAACACCGTCGCGGTAAAACTGTTTATCTTTTGAGGCTATACACGGATCAAGCCGTTTTTTGATGTCTTCATATGAATGGAACTGCTGGTCAGCTAGACCATGTGCCATCGATCGGAACAGGTGATAACCGGACGGCGCAATATCTGGAGAATATGGTGGGTGGGGTAGGATTTCCCATTTCAGTGTTTCTAGGTCGGTTTTAACGGGTTTGTTGCCAAACCAACGTTGCCGTGAGGCCAAGCGTTGTCATGCTGTGGAATCACGTTTTTATAGCTCTCCGCGTATTGCTGCCACTTCTTGCGCAGTGCTCGGGCTCAATCACATCGATTGAAGTCGATACCGATCCCCAGCAATGGTTTCGCTTGGTTTTAACCCTAGAACACGCACCCAGAAAATACCACGTAAACACACACCCGGGATACGTTTGTACCCGGGACCTTATTTTGCGTTTTTTTAATGCTTATTCAACCGATTTCTATGATTTTTTTTTGAAATGTATATTTTAATATATAACAAGTATTTTGTCTTTTGTTTCATTCGAATATTCCTACTGGTTCCAGCGATATGGGCAAATAAAGTCAGGAAATGCAACAGTGGATTTTTGTTTTTGTTGTTGTCCTGATAAATGCAAAACAAAATAATATAATTTATAATAATATACTTGTAGAGTAACAACGAATACACATTTTGGTTTTTATTTCATTGAAATATTCTACCTGGTTCAAAAGATATGTGCAAAAAGGTCGCGCAAGGTATGGGTACGTAGGTAGCAAATACACTGGTATTACTGGTTTTTGTATTTTATATGCAGCTGCAAGGGTTGTTTTCACACGAGGTGTTGTTATAAATGCTGCCTGTTGATATTTTCATTATTGTTTTGGTGCTCAAAAGTGTAAGAAGTGAAAATATAAGTGAAAATAAATATAACTGAAACTATAAATAACTGGATACGAAATGACTTCAAGAAGAAAGAATATTTATCAAGTGCAGCATATAGAAGGTAAAAAATGTAAAATAAGCAACAATGTAAACATATACTAATTTTTTTTATTATGCAGGCTAACTGAGGAACAGCGAGAATCATATATATAATCTTTATTTGATGAAATTTGTGACGATGACGCTCCCTATGACTTTGACTCAGAAGATGAAGAAGAAATTCAATTCAATGACATTGAAATTGCTGATGACGATGCTGAAGTTTCGCAAAGTGCCGCAGAAGTATTACCTGATTATGCGGACTATGAGGATGATGAAGAAGACGATGAAGAAGAAGAAGTAGAAGAAAATAATGAATTACCTGCTAGTGGCGAAAAATTTGTTGCACGTGATGGTACTGAGTGGATGAAAGAACCAAATGTAAGTCGTCAGGTACTCAGACAAAATATTATAAGAGAACGTTCTGGACCAGCTAGATGCACTGAAATGTTGTCAATAGAGCAAACATTCAAATGTTTCATGAACGTTGAAATGGCTGATATAATTATGCGCCACACAAATAAGTTAGCAAAAGAAACTTATAATGCTTACAACAATGCGCATCCAAACACAACTCCTAAGTCATGGACGCCTGTGTCAATAACAGAGCTGTATGCATTTTTTGGCATACTTATTATGACTGGTGCGAACCATAGCAATGGAGAACATGTTCGAGATTTATGGAACGTCAAAAACTTTCCTTTATATCGCGCCACAATGGGAGTTAACCGTTTCTGTTCGATATTGCGGTTCCTAGGATTTTACGATAAAAACACTCGTGCAACACGCTTACTAACTGATAAAGCAGCACCGATCAGTGAGTAGTGGACGATGATGAACAATAATCTTGCTGCACATTACAAGCCCAGCTCATGCTTGACGATTGATGAACAATTATTTCCTTACCGTGGACGCACACGGTTTACGCAGTACATACCGTCAAAACCTGCTAAATATGGTGTCAAGGTATGGTGGATTTGCGATGCCACAAATGCATATCCACTGCATGGACAAATATATACTGGCCAAGCAGAAACTGGTAGGGAAACGAACCAAGGCGAACGAGTGGTGAAGGATTTGTCTGCCAAATACCAAGGAAGTGGCCGAAACATTACAATGGACAATTTTTTTACGACCTTGCCAGTTGTAGAACTGCTTCTCACCTGGAAACTTACGATCGTTGGAACTTTGCGCAAAAACAAATCATATATTCCTCAAGGATTGAAGCAGAACAAAAACAGGACAATTGGCTCAACGACATTTGGCTTCAAAAATAATGTGACAATGTGCTCTTATGTTCCCAAAAAAAATAAAACAGTAATTTTGCTTTCGACCATGCATAATGATGCTGAAATAGCTGACAGTGGGAAACCTGAAATAATTGAATATTATAATTGTACCAAAGGTGGTGTTGATCGAATGGACCAAATGTTTGCGGAATATCCAACACAAAGACAAACAAAACGATGGCCACTAGCGATGTTCTTCAACATGTTGGACATTACAGCTCTTGCAGCCTACATTGTCTACGATTTGAATAACCCTATGTTGCCTTGGAGAACAAACAACAAACGTAAGCAGATCCTGCGCAGCTTGGCTGAAGCATTGTGTATGCCCATTATTGAAGCCAGAGCCATAAATCGTCAAGTGACGCGAAATTTTTCGACTAAAATTGCTATTGAAGCATATTTCAACCGACCGCTGGAATCAATGGTGTCAACAGCAGCATCAACATCTGCCGCAGCGCGCACGCCAAAACCTGTGTCCGGATCATACTATTTATGTTACGCACAAGAGGAAAAACGCCGTAGAAAAACCAGAAAGCTGTGCGCCAAATGTAAGAAGCCAATGTGTCTTGAACATTTGGTCACATCAACAAATTGCTCTATTTGCCATGATTTTCCTTAGATATAAGATGCATTTTTATAATTTTTATAATAAAAGTCAATAATATAATGTGTGAAATGAATATTTTTAATTTTTCAAATAAAAAAATAATATAAAAAATGTTTTTTTGATTATTATGAGGTTTTTACTATTGGGGTACAAACGTATCCCGGGTGTGTGTTTACGTCTATAATGTGTTTGGAAGGCTGTAGCTCCTGAACCAATGGTCCGATCTGGTTCAAATTTTGAATTTGAACTCAAAACTAAATAATCTTCCTAGATCCGAAGTTAGCGGTATAGAGGTATAGCGGTTCAAAAGTTACAACACTTCAAAGTTGAAGCGGATACATTTGTACCCGGGTGTGTGTTCTAGGGTTAAGGCTTATTGATGGTACAGACATTTTTGAACTAATATTCAATTATATTTACGATGCGGGAAAACATCTCCAAGATTGGCTAAAATCCACTTTTATTGCTCTTCCAAAAAAAGATTTATGCATTTCAAAAGCAGTGCTGTGATTACAGATTGCAGCCATTCATTAAAAATATTTTTAAAAATTATTCATAACAGAATATACAGGAAATGTGAATTAGCAATGGGAGTAAATCAATTCGGCTATAAGCCAGGCATGGGAGCACGGAAGCTCTATTCTGTATACTGGTTGAAAACTGCAGAGATGTTTAAAAAGAAGTCCTTATGTGTTTCATTGATTATGAAAAGGCATTCGACACTGTGAAGCACGATAAGCTTATCAATATTTATACAAAAGATATTAAATGTATAAAGAACTTCCACTGGCCGCAAACCGCAGAAGTAAGCGCAAGCAATGAGAGTACTGACGCAATTCCTATTCGAAGAGGAGTCAGACAAAGGTGTATTCCCTCACCTTTACTATTTGACATCTACTCTGAAAGAGTTTTCCAGGAAGCATTACAAAATTCGGATATCGAAATTAAAGTAAACGGTGTTAATATTAATAATATCAGATATGCTGACGATACTACTCTTCTACAATCCTAGTGGATTACAAGCACTGGCTTTATGGCAATTATGGCTTGAAAATCAATGCAAGCCAAACAAAGTACATAATAGTTAGCAGAAAAACACTTATGTAAATACAAGCTTAACCATTGACGACTTAAATATACAAGGAGTGCGAAATTTGAAATATTTAGGCTGCTGGATTACCGAAAACTGGGATGCTTCTAAGGAAATAAGAGCTAGAATAGAGTATTCAAAAGCCGTGTTTTATAAGTACAGAAATGTTGTAAGTAATCATCATTTTAATATTAAACTTAAAATCCGTATTGCTAAATGTTACGTATTGTCTGTCCTCCTTTATGCTATGGAGATATGGACAATAAAAACCATTGATTCAAACAAACTGGAAACATTTGAGATGTGGATCTTTCGCAGGATCCTAAAATAAGATGGACAGGCAGAGACACAAATGTGGATTTAATGCAAAGAATTTGGCAAGCTCGAGAATTGTTCACTACTTTTAAGAGACGAACTTAAGATATATTATGAGAAATGACAAATATCGGGTGCTTAAATTAATACTTTAAGGAAAGATAGAAGGAATACGTGGAATCTGCAGAAAACAGTAGTCCTGGCTAAGAAACATTAGGCAAGTTGCTGGAATCCAAAACATAGGAACATTATTAACAGCACTAAGAGACCGAGATGTTTATGTTTTTGGGTATGGGAATAAGTTTCCGTCCTTTCTTAGCCAAAGTTTCGAATTATTTACACAATTAAATAATAGATGTACGTGTCATTTGAAGCTACAACTTTACTCCATCTTGCAGGCAGCATACGGATTCCTCTGACGAAAAATTCGAGTCCTTTTGATTTGATCCATTCATTGAGCCAATTTGTCATGCTCTCGTAAGAAGTGAAGCGCTCTCTAATGAGGACTGACTGCATTAAACGGAACAGATGGTAACCCGAAGGTACAATATCTGAGGAATACGGCGGGTGGGGCAAGATTTTCCACTTCAGTCCCTCTAAGTATTTCCGGACCTATTTAGCAACGTGTGGCCAGGCGCTGTTATGCAGCAAAATCAGTTTGTCATGTCTACCGGTTCATTCTGGTCACTTTTCTTTGAGAGCTCGATTCAAACGCATTAGCTGCAGTCGGTAGTGATCGCCAGTGATGGTTTCAGATGGTTTAAGGAGTTCATAATAGATGACATCCTTCTGATCCCACCAGATGCACAACATAACCTTTGAAGCATGATTATATTTTTTCGCTGTCGATGGACCTGGTTCACCTGGCAGGCTCCAACATTTTGGATGCTTATCATAATAGACAATTTTTCATCATCAGTGACAATGCTATGCAGAAAACCTTTTCTTTTCTCCCATTCAAGAAGTATCCCACACTTCACCAAACGTGTCTCCATATCCCTCTCCTTCAATTGATGTGGCACTCAGTTACCTTTTACCTGCTTTCTGGATCATTTCCATCGCATGCAAACGTTTACCAATGTTTGATCTGTCAACATCAAACTATTTATACATATTATTAAGGGTTCGACATTCGTCTTCATCCAATAATTGTGGTAGTTGGGTATCTTCGGACTTTTTCGATGCGCTTTCGCGATCTTTATCACTCACGTCGAAATGGCCACTTTGGGAGCGTCGAAACTACTCTTTACAAGTTGTATTTGATGGACCGTGATTACCGTAAATATTGACACGCTTCAGCTGCTCTTTACTTTAAGAGGTAATAATGAAGCATGACTTACCGCAAATGCTGTTTTTTTCGAGACGAACGTAGACATTTTTGACGTTAGATAAAAAAAGATCTTTACGCTTCAAACGAATGTCAACTACTGCGATCGGGACCTCACATATAGTATACAACTTCAAATCATCAGTATAGCACTAGAGCGAACACAAAAATAGCATCAGCGACACCTCTTTTACGCGGGCAGAAACTTAATTCCATATCCAATATAATTTAATGTTATGATTGTTTGTTGTAATCTATTCGTAGTTATTCACAAGTGCTCTAATCTTTCAAATGTTAATACTGACATTGTTGTAAGTGCAATATTTGATTTTTATTATTTTTTTTATATCTGTACAACTGTGTGATTGCCCACATTCGAAATCTGGTTGGCAAATAAAGAAGAAGTCTCTGAAATGGAGGGACCTAAAATTTTAAGCAAACTTCGAACGACAAATGTTTTTTTATGAGGAGCTTTTCCATGGCGGAAATGCACTCGGAGGTTTGCCATTGTCTGCCGAGCGGCGACCGCTATTAGAAAAAGCTTTTTCTTCATTTTTGGTGTTTCACGAACCTACGTTCTCTCTCTCCGAATTTCAAATGGTAGTCGCGCACCAATCAATTCGGTTACGACGGCCGCCATTTAACATTTATCAGTACATAATAATAATGTGAATTTATAAGTTTTGCAAAAATATTATATGTACACATTTCTACATATGGCGCATGCAATAGCGCATATTATAAAAAAAGAAACCTCATATTTTCTCCAATGAAATAGCGAAGGAATTCATAAGAAAGTTTTTCAATTTGAAGTTGATGTGTGCGAGGCGTCTATTGCAGCAAAATACAATACTTTAGCACACTACTAACTATATTTGCGGAGTTGCTTGAAGCTCGAAACTCATCTGCGTCTGCTTTGGCGTAGGGAATAAATATACACTTTCTGGTATATTTCCAACAAAATATGAGCATGCATTATAGTGAACTCCAGAACATGAAGACAGCCAGTCGAAGTACAGAAAAACAGGAAAGAAACTTTTCAAACTTTTGCCTATGAACAGTGTGTATGAATATGAGTATGAAACTTGGCGTAAGAAATACAAAATTGTAAAGAGTATGCCGTGGTGTTTACTAATAAAAGCGCGCATATACTTTTCGTCTCCTAGCACATGTGAGATTTTTGGGGTAAACATAAAAGTTACCGAAAAGTTTTGCATACGTAATTAAGAAACAGAAAAAAGCGCGCATCTGAATGAAAGCTACAAAGCGACTCCCACTACAGGAGGAGTATGAAAATTATGCAAAGGAAATGTGAAGCAACGAGGTAGGAAAAAGTTAAAATTAATGTTTAATTAAGTCGAAAGCTGATGAAAGTTTCCGCCATTGATGGCATAAGAAACTATGAGTACTGCAATGAAATGCGCTGAAATGTGTATGCGTGCGTGGAGCAAATGTTTAAAGCGCCTAAAAGCATACAAGCATATGAAGCAAACAAATATGTTGCCATCTAAGTGAGTGCAAAAATAGAATTTCTATGACTTTAATTCTGCGCATCGTATCCTTTGTGAAACTCAAGCTCATTACTCAGCTTTGCTTTTCTAGGCGTGTTGATAGCTGCCAGTAATGCGTGAGGGCAGTGAGCCAAGCAAAGCCTAGACATGTAAGCCTTTTTATACTATGTCCGTCTATCTATCTGTCTATATGTCTATTTATAAGCATGCAAAGATGTATTTGCATGTGTGTGTGTATGTGTGTCAGTTTGTTTGTTTGAATAATTTGAAGTAATTTGTCATGAAAATAATCTAATGTCAAATAACGCGTGCAGTGCAAACACATACAACAACAGCAATAACAACAATTTAATAGGCATAAACACCGCAACAACAACAATACGTATTACACAGTAAAGTCCGCTGTTGGCTCTACATAAATGTAACTTCTTATCTAAAGAGTTCCACTCATTTAGCAGTCGCTGCTGCTGCGTGCGCCTGAAAGTTGACTATGCCAGCAATAAGGGCAACATCAAATATAATGAAACAAGATGATGTTGGTAGGGGTGGCAGCTTCTGTTTAATGCAGGCGACGAATTGAAATTTAGAAAAACATCGCATTACTTGCTACAGAGTAGCAGACAACGGGGAGGTTTGTGGGTGCGTTCAAGCTAAAGTCACCATTTATGAGTGTGTGTGTGGTGCATGTCTAACACTATCTACTTTTAAGCTTTCGTGCTATGCTATGGCTCTTCGGGCAATGTGGCAAATGAATAACGCGCAGATAGCAATCCCTCATTCAAGCAACGAACAAATGCCAGACGAAGGATTGTTGACCGTTACTGTTTTGGGCGGCGACAGCGTATATGGCGCGGTGAAGATGAAACTGCTGAGTGAAGAAGTATGAGTATATGACCGTGTCGCATTGAATGAAGGGTTTTGCTTTTTGTTTTTCTTTTTCGTTTTTGTTTTTGCTGAGCGTTGTTGACGATAGCGCTGAATGAGGCGTAATTTAGAGCAGACGCCATTCTCGGATGATATACCATCCACAACAACGGAAACATACTCGTACATAATAACAACAGCAGCAATGTAGCTATCGAAAAATAAACAAACATCGAAAAGACCAAAAGTCGCCAAATGTGGGCTGTGTCAAGTTGACAGAATGTTGAATTCCGCAGAATAAACGGAATTAGAAGGCATCAGTTGCGATTTATATTCCGTGATATGACCAAATGTACTCATGTGTGTTGGTGGAAGAAGAAGCTTGATGGGTTGCTGAATGATTGTGGAAGTTAGATTGAGGCAAAATATGTGACTTTCTTTGGCGTGCCTGGCAGTTTAGTATTGTTTTGAAAAATTCTTAAGATGTGTTTGTGAGTTTCGGTTGCAAGAACCGGTTACTCCATTTATTAACTGAAAATGCACGCACCTATAAGATCCGTTACTATTTTTGGTGGTCCTTAGCTCCTTGCCAGAAGCCCAGATAAATATAAAATCATATCATTTTCTAAAACAAGGAAATAATTTGTTATCCTCTTTTCTCTTTGCTACAGAAAATACTCTCCGGTCGATTCGTATGTGGTGCTATGGGCTTGCAACTAGGAGAAGTTGCCGATTAAAAAGTTACCACTAATTTCTAATGTCTGGTCACTTAAATAGCTTTCATTCAGAAACATTGAATAGGGTTGCCACATAATTTTCAATATTAAAGTTTATTTAATTATTCACTTCATTCAATATTTCATGAAAATACAATATGGAAATGATATATTTACATATGTAAGTGCAGCTAACAAAGAAAATATTTAATACGTTTTTTTTTGCAAGGCCTGCGAATAATCATGAAAAGTTATCCAACATTTTAACTTATTACAACACGGGTATTAAATGGGTGGTCTGTAAGACAGTTTTAATTTTGAAATATTTTTGTATATGGTTGCCACCTAATTTGAAATTTTTCAAAAAGTAAATACAATTTCATAATAACGGCATTAAGGGGTCAGTCTACTTTGGAGACTCAAAAAAAAGGCTATATTCGTGATTTTTTTTTTGAGAAAACTATAAATGATAGTAATATAAAATTTGTTTGATTTATTAAATAAAGTCTTAAAATTCAGAAATAAATTTTTTTTTATTCAATTTTATAGTATTTTTAGTAAAAAAATAGCAGTGAAGCGTAACGTCTCAAACATGGGTTGGTGAGGCAGCTCCATCAGAACTCAAGAACGGCTTGTCTGAAACAAAAAAATCAAAATGTTTCAGATTCAGTAAGATACTGGCTACAAAATGACCCTCGGATATTAGGTTTTAATGAAGAAAAAAAAAATGGCTGATAAAAATGGAAAATTTTTGATAGAACGGTTTTTTTTTCGCATATTTAAAAAAAATATATAGTAAAAATTTAAAATTTCAAAACCCCCGAGCGTCAATTTGGTGCAAATTATGTCTAGAATAGGTGATCCAAATTTTATGAAAATCGGTTGATTAGTTTTTGAGATACAGTGGAGCTAGATTTTGAAAACGTCGTTTTGAGAAAAACGCGTTTAAAGTTCATCGATGCACGCTATACGCGCAGGTAGACGAAATAAGGTACTGATGTTCAGGTAAAAAAAAAATAGTTAGAGTGCTCGGATTTTCTTAAAATTTTTACACAATATTTCTGGATATATATACTTTCAAATTATGCAAAAAAAAAAAATTTAAAAATTTTAAAGTGACAAAGTAGACTTACCCCTTAAAAGAATATCATGTAAACTGCTTTAATGCTAGACAATTAATAGACTTGCCACCTATTTTTTAAGGGGAAATATTCATTTAATTAAACATTTTAAAAGTCGAAATATAATGCTATAAACTAGTACGGTTAACAAATGACATTTTTAATGCAAATTTTTAAAATGTATCAATATGGGTATCAGCTGGATGGCATATAAGACAGCTTCAATTTTATAATATAGTCTAATATGGTCGCCACCTGTTTTAAACATTTTCAAAAATGAAATAAAATTTCAAGATTTAAGTATCATAAGAATGGTCTGTAAACTGATTTAATACTAAGAACAATTAATGGAGCTCTCATCTATTTTTAAATTTAGAAAATTTCCTTAATAAATAATTTTAGAAGTTGAAACACAATAACATAATAATCTGTAAATTGCTTTAATGCTAAAAAAATATAGAGTTGTCATCTATTATTTAAGTTCAAACATTTATTTCATTTAATTCCACCCACTCTAAACCCGCCCTCCTAACCATCCCACCACCACCTTTCCCCGCTCTCTCCTTTCACCCGATCGGTTTTCTAATTCACCTCACCTCCTTCAAATGGTATCACAAATGACGAATCCGCTTATCTTCGTCCAAGTGTGCTCATTCCTTGGGCAACCACTCCAACCTAACCTATTTCATTTTATCCCTTTAAAAGTTACAATATAATAACAAAACGACACATAAGTGTAGATTACATACGAAATGTACTAAAAAAGCTATGCCCTGAAGTGCAATCTCAGAAATATAAATATTATATAAAGGGTATCAAAAGAATTTAAAATAACTTCCTTCTTGAAATATAATATTTTCGAAATAAGTTACCACATATATAAAAATTATTTCCGAAAGTAAATAAAATTTTGGTGTCAAAGGAACACAACTTCAGTTCGGAAATATTTAAAAAGTTTACCACATAATTTTTGAAGCAAACTTTTTAAATAATCAGTTAATCAATTAAACTAAACCTAGCATATGACGGCGTATAGGTACTAAACGAAAGATGCTGAGAAAAATAAATTTATTAAAGAGTGTTAAAAAAAGCAAAATAGATTAACGAAACCAACGCAAGACTGAGTATTGTCGAGGCCCTTATGCTCCCGAGTGGAGTGCGCAAGAAAAAATAAAAATAAAAAGTGGTTGGCAACTCTTGCCTAACCAGGTAGCAACGTTAAGGTCGTTCCAACCAACCACTAATGCACTATGCCTACTCAGTATCACTTAGGTTTTGCGCATGTGCAGCGCAATACATAATTTTCTGTTACTCCAAAATTAACTAATTATATTATTATCCACTTTTCAATCGAAAAACGAGCCAATTTGGCTTAATTTAGAAAATCACGGCATGTACGAAATCATGGAAAAAGTTTAATTACTTTTTTTTTGCGGCACTGCCGAAGTTATTGATATCAAATACCGTACGAAATAATTTAATTTTTAATAATAAACATAGGACCTTCTAAAAAATTATGTAAACTATCGTACTATGGTACAATATACTCCTCATTTATCGTTTTTCTCAATCACGACAGAATTACCTTTTTTTATGCGGCCTGTGAGTTTTAAAAGTATTAAAAACACTTAAATATCATTTAATTTTTTAACTACAGGTAAGACATGTGATATGCGTATAAAATGAAAGAGTTAGTATTATATTACTAGATGCTAAATACTTTTACTTAATTTGTTTTCTTCTCAAGAACCAAAAAGTACTCAAAATCAAAATTAAAAATTTATTATTGATTATTCTCGAATAACTTTAATCTTTTTGCCCCAAATATGTGTACGTACCAGCAACGTATACTTTTGTTTTGGAATAAAATCTCTTCGTACATATTTAATTTGTGCCCATGCTCCGGCTCTACTCAGCAATTTTTATTAGAAAAACACACTACTGTCTTACTACTAATCGACTGTAACTATAACCTGTGATTTTCATCATCTCTTACGTGAATTGTTCTAATTTTCTCAGCTGATCGACAAACAAATAAATCTTTGCCTTATTTCTTTCAAAAACTTTGATTCCCTCTGCGCACTATAGTCGTACTGAGCAGATTAAGGGGTTAGGGGTAGTCAGAGGTCCGAAAAAATAATGATTTTCAATTTCAATTTATTTACAAAAATAAAAACATGTCAGTAATACATCATGTTTCGACTTAACTTTAGCTAAATTTCAAAAAAAAAAAAAATTAATAATGGTAAAAGTTATCGCTGTTTGTGCGGAGCCCGTCTCTCCAGGCCCTTGCGGTGATCATCACAAGTCCTTGGAGATTCATCCAAAAACAATCGGACAAGAGAAATTAGTTTTATTAATAGATAATGTTGTGCCTGATCGAAGCTTTTTTTTTCAAAATTAACAATATGGCGTCCTCCGGAAATATTTTTCAGATTTTTATGAAAAAAATCGACAATTAATTGATTAAAAAAAAATCAGAATTTTTGCAAAAAAAAAAATCCTTCGATCCGGCACGAGTTTTCGTATGTTTTTCAAAAGCAGTATAAGTTTTATTGAAATCTACCAAGCGTTTTTTACAGTGATCACCAGTTCAAAAAACATACTTTTGAGAAAAACTCATTTACAGTTTAGTTACTTGCTCTCGAACGCTCCGGAGCGCCCGCACGTCCTTTGTTAATTGTTGAATAACTCGAAAAGTATTTTTCGGATTCACTTAAAATTTTCACATAATATTTTTGAGATGTTATACTTTAAGAAAATGCAAAAAAACAAAAACTAATAAAATTTTTTGAAAATTCTGACTACCCCTAACTCCTTAAGAAGGTAATGCCATGATTGCTGGTTCCAGAAAGACAAGCACTATTATCAAGACAGCCATATTGATAAAACCGATTTTAAAGGAAATTCTTCCCAGGTAAGTGAGGTTTTATGAAATTTTAGCGAGATCTCTTCAATTATCTTTAGAGTTTATTATTAGCTATTTAGTCTCACCCTTAACTAGCTAGACAATTTCTTCTTAGGAAGTACAAAGCTTCTAAGAATTTCCGCATGCCATTAATCAGCTCAAATATTCTCTTAGTGCAATATACTAAATTTTTTATTTTTTATTAAGTAAAATTAAATTAATGAAGAAACTCAAATTTGTAAAAAAACATATTTCTTCTCATTTTTTAATAAATTCCCTGATTTCTTTAACATTACCAATATTTCCTAGGAGAGATGTTGGCGATAGAAGATTGTCTCAAAGCCAACACAGTTTGAAATAAATACGAAGCTCTCAAAGCGTCTTCAATCAGAGCTAAGCCCATTGGCGTGAACTCTTAATTTCAGCTTGGCTCGACCTATTGCGATTTTGCTTGAAATGGGAATCGGGATTCATCGATCTACGAGTATTACTCAGGCCATTAAATGTTTTTAATAATTTAATAATAATTTTAGGGAGGTGTACCTTCGCCAGCCTAAGCCTTTCAGTGGACAAAGGCTACTGATTTTCGGGTTAAAATAGAAATAGTCATAACGAAGCTCGTTATATAATACTTAGGAACTGATAAGTCTGAATTGAGTATATTCACCTCAACCAAAAATCAGAGAAACTTCTAAATGAACTTTTTTTTAAATAAATACAAATTTTATGAGTTCATCTTTTGCATCACTAGCAATTGGTACATGGCACGAAATGATGCATATTTCTTTATAGCAGTTTAAGCTCTCTCTTTCCGTATTCATATCAACTTCGTACATACATTCATACACATACGTACTTATCTTCTTCCTCCCGCTTGTCTTGAGTCTTGCTCTGTTGCTAGAATTGTCGATTTCAGCATCATTAATGCAATGTCTTGCACTCTTCAACGTTGACATCCGGTAAAATTGTTTTTTTTTCTGTAGCAATGATATCTACAAGAGCAACAACAACAGCAAATAATGGTAAAAATTACACAACACCAACACCAACGAAGAAGGAAGGACATGCGGAATATAAGATTTTGTGTCATTTTGCAGTTTTCCATTTTTTTTTCGCTGTCGCTGGGTTTTGGTGCTGTTGTAATTGTATTTTTTGAACGACTGCCGTTGCTCCTGCGGCCCTTTGCGTTATCGCCTACCGTTGCAAATGGTATGAGTCTAGTTGTTGTTGTTATCGTTGCCTTTTCTGTATGGCGTTGGTGTCGATGGTAGGTTGTTGGTGGTTGATGTATTCATGAAATCGTGTGATTAATGACTTGAAAACATTTACACATGCCACCAAACACAAGCAGGCATACACATACAGATATAAAGGGAAAAAAGCAGAAATAACAAGCAGACAGATATTGCTTTATATGCGACACAACTAGCACCAGTAGATAGACAAGCAGTCGAAAGGTGCCAAAGATAGACACTACAAAATTAGAGAAAGAAGAAGGAGAAAGACAGTGGATGTATTGAGGCCGAAAAGTTGAATGAGAAATAAGCGTAGCGAGGCTGCGGAAATGAAATGCAATGAAGAAACGGAAATGGCAAAACTGTAACGAATTAATACGTACGCATGTGGGTACGAGTATTAGTAACTTGTGTGAAAAAAATTAGTAATATAAATCATATGGAACGACACCCAAGAACGCGAAAAGGGTATGGAAATAATAATTTCAAAGTGATTATAAATATAATATTATATTTGAATTAAACATAACTTCTCAGTTTTATTATTTAAGGTTTTAGTTAGATTCCAAAAATGTAAAAATTTGGAATCGTTGCCATAGAATTTTTTTATACGAAATAATGAAAAAAGAAAGAATCTGCCATGGTTTTTTTCGTAAGTAGTTCGATCCGAACCAAGAAAATTAATACGTTTTGTTTGAAGAAATAGAATCTCAAAAAGCCGTTTATTCTAAATTTTTTTTGGAAGGCCAAAATTAATTGGGTTTGCAATCGGTGAATTAGAAGCATATGTTGTTCTTACTCGATCTAAAACATAAATATCATGATTCCAGCGGTGGAATATCAAAACGAAAACATTCCAGTAAAAAGCAGAATAAATCGCACTGCGTATTATATCAGGGCCAGCTGTACAAGTGATAAGCGGTTCAATACCGA